>MU846047.1:0-66246 GCA_030867225.1 Colletotrichum caudatum
CCCCCCCCTAAAATCCCGCCCGAACGCATGTCTTCAATCTACATATCTGCTCTCCCTTACAGCGGCTTCGATTGGTCTCGTCCGGGCTACACTGATTGCCGCGCAGCGCCACAGCCGATCTACTTGTGGGCCTCAGACAGCTTGTTGATCTTGGGTGTCAGACATCGAGTTGCACCAAGTGGCAGCACCCGCAGGTTTTGCAGGACGAAGCTCAAGTCTTTCAGATCATTTCTTATTCGGACTTCGTCTGTAATATTCTGATTCGTCTTAACCTTATAATCGTGCCAATGAGATTGGCCTTTTTGCCAGTCAAGATCCCGGCCGTAAATCGCGCCATCACCCGATGCCGTTCATTATACGGGTGTGCTGTTAGACAGATCAGTGACGGGGGAGCAGCCGCGCGTCGATTCATGGCGATGGACTACATGTCAAGATATCGGCTCAGTTTCACGTGAAGACAGTCACCTGAAACCTGCTTTCTTAGACTGCAAAGCCCATTCGGGCTTTCAATCTTCCCTAATGCACAATGTTGCCAGCAAACAAGGATTACCGGTATGGCTCCCGATCGAAGCTCCGGGCCACCGTGAGACCCTGAATCAACCCAAACGATACGAAGGGGGGAAGCGGGGGAGCTTACTTTACTATGAGCTCACCTCGGCCACGGGGTGCAAGTCACCGAAATTTATGGCCCGGCTGCCGCTGCCTGCCCCGACATCGAGAACTCGACCGAACTTGGTGTCCTCCCCGCATGGCGTGAGTAACTTGTTCGAGAACAGGATGGCAAAACAAATAGCAGCGTGTGTCGAGGCTCAAGCAGATGAAGTGAAGAGGAGGATTCGCCGAGCCCTGCAATAACTATGTAAACACAGCCAGTCGGCGTCAGCATAAGAATTATGTAAAACAAAGCCCGCTGTCAGTTTTTGAGCAGCCAAGCCGAGTCTGTCATCTATGGTAACATATGCTCTATCCCGTTATCCAGAACAAGTCAATATAAAAGAGAAAAGAAGTGATAAATAGCACCGCGTGGGGGGAAAATAGTCCAGGTTGTATTTTGCTTCTATATCTTTCTTTTTGATATCCCGCTCCTTCATCGGGCCAGGCGGCGCGCCATGACGGCCGGCGGGGTCTCTATGCGTTGGTCTTCGCCCTTCGCTTCTCGATCTTGGCGAGCTCCGCGTCGATTTTCTTGAAGCTCCAGCTCTTCCAGAAGGGGGGGTACAGGAACGGGCGGAGGTCGAACCTGTTGTCGTCGGGTGCTGTTTCTGCGTGTTAGCCGAGACACCATGGGGAGGGACAAAGGGTTTTTATTTATTTATTACAGTAATCGTTGCAGTGGAGGGCCGGCGTGAGCGTCGTCATCTTGTGCCCTGTTTCCGAGTTAGGATTCCGCGGGTGCAGCGTAGCCTGCATCATCCGTCGACTCACTGTTAATGGCGTAGAAGTGGAAGAACTTCTTGACCTTGTCCGCGGTCTGGCTGGGCTCATACGCCGGGGCGTCGTCCTCGGGCCCACGCTTGCGGTCGACGCTCCATTCGTGGACGAGGCGCTGGAACATGCCGTACGGGCCCAGCTTGTTGACCTTGCGCAGGCGGCCCATGATGGTCAGCTCCTGGTAGGTCATGCCCATGTCTACTTCGTCGCTCTGCACGTAGGTCTCAGAGATGGGCTCCTACACACGGTCGCGTTAGTGGATTTGTGCTTTTCCAGAATCAAGGATGTATGGTTTGAGCCGCGGCCATCGTGTCTCAGCGTGGCGGAGACAACATGGTAACGTACGAGCTCGGCAGTCGGAACCGCAGTCAGGAAGTCATGGAGACAGGGTATGTTGAAGTCCTTCTCGGCCCAGGCTATGAAGCGCTTGAGGTCGGCCTTGTCGATGGAGCCGATGGGGTTGATGTCGGCACCTAGTGCAAATTAGCCCAGTCTCAATGTCGGCCATCTTATTTGACGTCAAGGATTCTTTATGCCAGTATCGCCTTAATTCCGGCAGAGATGGGTGACTGGGTCTGCAGGGTTTCCAGTGCAATGACTTACTGGAGCAGTCATATCTGCGTCCTGGTTAGCACTTGTCTTCGCAATCTCCCTTCACCGCGGTGTTTCTCACTTGGTAAAATATCCTCTGAGGGACTGCGAAAATCAGTCATGGCACAGGAGGAAACGGAGCCGGTCAACTCACCTCCCCGACGTTTGCACTGCCCAAAACGAGCAGGCCGCCACCCCCAGGCCTGCCGCGGGCCGTGGGAAGGAGCTGCCCAAACTCGTACGCCGTGACCATGCGGATGCGGGCCTGGATGCACTGCAGCGTCAGGTTCTCCTGCTGCGTGCCGCCCTCAACCTTGAACCTGAGCTCGAAGTTGAGGGCGCTGACGGCGAGGCTCTTCTGCGCGTTGTAGACGTCGTCGATGTCGAGGTTTATGTGGTAGCTGCCGATGGCCTCGGCGAGGTCCTTGGCGCGCTGGCGCGTCTCGGCCGAGCTTTGCGTCTTCATGCCCATGTAGATGGTCGAGAAGACCTGGTTGCAGAGGGCCTGCGGGGTCTTGGGCAGGACGCCCTCGCCGTCGTACTTTGCGAGCCGCTTCACGTCCTCGATCACCTGGGCGTTGCCTTCTTCAACGGCCTTCATGACTATGCGGCACATTGAGAAGACGATAGCTTCGGTAGGTTAGCGGTGTCTCGGTCTCGGGGTGGTTGCGTGGAGGGGCAACTTGCTCGCTGTGGCGCAGGAATCGATTCCTCCGCTCAGGGGTACTAGGTAGCCCGCAGTGCCGGACCTTCGAAGGTACTTGTGAGGATACCAGAGTCAGCGAAGCAAGGCGAGAGGGCTAGTCGGCTCACTTACGTCCCAAAGATAGCAGCCAGCACAGAGAGCAATCTCTTCCTCGACTGAATAAAACTTTGGCTTGATAGGGGGAGAGGGGGTAACCATAATGTTGGCATCCTCGTCCTCGGAGCTGAGCTCAAAGGGGGTTTGAATCCTCTCGTACTTGGCATCGGAACGCGCAGCCTGAAGACCACGAGAGATGGCTGATCGATAGGCCCTGACCTCCTCCAGATCGACGGTGGCAGTTATGACTTCGACGTCGTTCAGGCTGAACTGGGAGCCCTGGGCGACAACTTCGCCGTTGACAAGAATCATGGCAGAGCCGTCGTAGTAGAGTCGGTCGCCGTCGCAGCCCTGCTGGTTGGCGTAGAGGTAGATGCCTCCGCACTTGCGGGTGGCCTCCGTGATGAGCTTGAGACGGGTGTCGAGCTTCTGCAGGGTGAAGTGCGAGCCACTGGAGTTTGTGATGATCTCTACGCCGTCGAGACTCATGGCGATGTGCGGAGCGTTTGGGGTGAACAGCTCCTCCTGTTCACGAGTCAGCACCGACATGATGGAGGCTACCGCGGCCCTCTGCAACTTACGCAAGTCTCGGCACCGAAGCACGTGTCGGGGGTCGAGACCACGGCATCGCCAAAGACGACATGCGTGGCGCCCTGGATCTCCTGGATGATGCGGGGCAGATGGTACTGCTCGGTCTGGCGCGGGCGCATCCAGGGGGTGAAGTGACGCATCTCGCGGTAGTTGCCGTCGTTGGCGAGCCACATCTTGGGGCGGATCATGAGGATCTTGCCGTCCAGGCAGAGGATGCGGCAGTTGAAGCGTTGGTTGCGGTGCTGTACCGGCATACCGATGTCGAGCAGGATGCCGTGGCAGCTCTCGTCGAGCAGGATCCGGCGCAGCATCTCGAAGCAGTGCAGGTAGAGGTCCTGCTCAAGGAGGTGGTCTAGACACCCGTACCCGCATATTTCCAGTTCCTAGGTTGGAGGTCAGCCGGGCCGATCACTTTACAGGAGCTCACGACCGAGTTGAATGGTTTGTGGCCAGCCAGCCCGCTTCATTGCAACATGGTTGCAGATTCAAGGCAAGATTCGGGAAACACTCACAGGCCCAACGCGCAATCGCGCGCCGGCAGCCTTTGCCTTTTGGATACTCTCAACAATGCGGGCAGCGTTGCCTTCCCACTAAACCGAAATCTGATTAGCATTTCCGTCCTAGATATCTCGACGAACCCGTGGGGATCGCAACGCTCGGGAGTTGGGATAGACTCACGTCCAAGGCCCACTGGTTCAGCGAGCAAGTCGCCACCGTAACGAGGTGCCCCATGTCGTGAGACGATTTGTCCGACTCTGGCGACGAGTTAGGCCGGTTTTCGTTGATCGCAGCTTGGCGAGGGACTTTTTTGGCCGCAGCTCACAGTCAGGTTCAGAAAGCGGATCTGAATGCCCCTCGCGTGTAGTCGAGAAAAGATTCAGTCGTTGGGACGAACAAATGACTCATACAAAAGACGGAATTAAAAAAGTCGGATGGGCGAGAGATCCGATGGGAAACTATAGCACTCAGTCGTTTCTCAAAGATTTGCTTCTCGGAGCTCTCTCGAGATGATCGAAGAAGCTTCTTTTTCCTGTAACCCGGGGAAGTCTCGGACAGCTGGGAGGTTGAGACGGGAGCTCCAAGTGCGGATCCATCACCAAGTGCTGCTAATAACCCCTCGTGAGCTATCGGATGTTAGTGCTTCCAGCCGACTTCGCAGCAACCTTTAACACCGATCATCTGTGAACATCCACTTACAACTCGCAGATCCTTAGAGGATAGGCTTAATGAACATGAGATTTATAATTTGAAAATAAAGTTCTGCAAATAGCTACAACCATGGCAAGACTGCTGTGAGAAGACACGTTTTACGTAGAATAGCAATTCTTAAGCTGGCAGTACCTAGCCTAGGTAAGCAAGTCTTCCCAGGTGCAGTGATGCAATTATCGCCGCAACCCCTGTACTGCCCCCCCAATTGACCCCAGCACTTCGGCGCCGGGCCAGCACGCATGCTGGCAGTTGCCGGCAGAGCCCCCCCCCCCCTTCAAAGTTACCCCGGCACTAGCACCAGCACCCTCTCAAAGCGCCTCGGCTCAAAGCTTCCCCAGCCGCCCAAACTTCACGATATCACGACGCCACGACCCTTCCCGACAACGAAACACGATACCCCGTCCCGCCATCGAACTCCCCCATAAGCGAAGCGTTTCAATCGAGCATCTCGGCATCTGAATTCTTCTCGCACATCTCCCGAAACCCCACCGCCCTGCGCAATGCGCACGAGCAACCCTACAAAATGACATCCGAATCATCACCATCACCACCACAACCCTCCGCCTCCTCCTCCTCCTCCTCCCGGCACCCGACCCTCCCCTCGTCGCCCTACCCCTACGCCTCCGCCCCGGACATCATCCGCGCCCACCAGAAGGACGCCTACTACAAGGGCTACCTCTCCAACACACTGACCTCCCTGCACCGCCTCCTCCTCGGCGCCCGCTCCGCCCACGCCTCGGCGCCCCTCCACCGCCTCGTCGCCGACACCCTCTACCTCGGCCTCACCACCCTCCCCGGGAACCGCACCCTTGGCGAGGAGTACTGCGATCTCGTCCAGCTCCACGTCGGCGCCGCCGACGACGACGACCCCGCCGGGGCCCTCCCGACCCTGCCCCGCCGCGCCGCCTACATCGCCACCTCCGTCCTCCTCCCCTATCTCCTCGGCCGCCTCCTCCCCGCCGTTCGCGCCCGCCTGCGCGCCGTCCTCGAACGCGCCCTCGCCTCCGCCAACAAATCGAGCGACGCCGCCGCCCAGCCCGCTTCGCCCGCGTCCACGTTCGCGTCCGCGCGCAAGATCGTCGCCGCCTACCTCCTCGCGAACCTCCCCTCCCTCACCTCCGCCGCGCCCCTCCACGCCGCCACCCTCGCCGTCTTCTACTTCACCGGCACCTACTACGAACTTGCCAAGCGCGTCCTCGGCCTGCGCTACGTCTTCACCCGCCGCGTCCCCGACACCCCCGACCGCGCTGGCTACGAGGTCCTCGGCGTCCTCCTCGTCGCCCAGCTCGCAGTCCAGTCTTACCTGCACATCAGCGCCACCGTCTCCGACCTCTCCTCCCAAGCCTCCGCCGCCCGCGCCGCCGCCGCCGCATCCCGCCCCCGCGCGGGCGGCCTCTCCCACGTCGACGTCTCCCTCGACGCCAACGCCTACGCCGCCAACACCAGCGTCCTCCTCGCCTCGGAGGCGGCGGCGGCGGGGGGGAACGGCACCGGCACCGGCGGGACCAGCAAAGTTGACATCGCCACCGTGACGCACACCCCCGTCGTCGCCCCCGCCTCCTCCTCCGACGGCGCCCCCGGCGCGAGGTTCGATCTCGAGGACGCCCGGGTCATGGCGTACATCGCGGGCGCCGCGCAGCGCAAGTGCACGCTGTGCCTGGAGGAGCTCAAGGACCCGTCGGCGACGCAGTGCGGGCACGTCTTCTGTTGGACGTGTATCGGCGACTGGGTCCGCGAGAAGCCCGAGTGCCCGCTCTGCAGGAGGGAGGCCATGATGCAGCATATCCTGCCGCTGCGGGTCGCGTAGCTGGGTCTGTCGGTCGTTCGGCAGTGGTGGCTGTTTCGCACAGCGGGGTGATTGGGCGTCATGTATTATGACTGCATTGGCTTCTGTGAGAGTTGCGCCGTCACATGGCGTCTGATCGATCATCTATAATCGAGCCAGGAAGGGCGTGGGCGTGGGGGGGCATCTGTATAAAACAAGTATATATATTCAACACTGCTGGGCGCAGGATTGGGCGTTTTTTACCTTCATAAAATGATTCGAATGATATCTGCGCATCGGATTTGTACAAAAGTCGGAAGATATATGTCTATATATACCGTAGAACAAAGGTGCTACATACTTTCTCTCCCTAATCTCTACCGCGACCAACTTTCTCGCCTCTCGTCCAAGTGCTACTAGTAGATAATGCAACGCGAAAAATAGATATCGGTCGAACGCTCCTACTCAGCACAGACAAGATTTGAAGAAAGACGACTCTGTTTCGCCGCCGCATGCTACGCTCATATGGCTCAATGAAAGCTCAAAGACCAGCTAGGAGCATGTGGTTGTGGATAAGCGACGCAATCGAGGTTCGGGGACGGGAGAATAAGTTTGAATATGCATCAACTCAGAGTAAACCCGACCTTAACGGCTAACTCCCTCCCAGCCGGTTCTCCCTCAGCCTGCTTCCCTCCAGGCTTCCGATGGCTCTCATCCATCATGTAGGTATCATTTGCCAAAGTGCATTCGAGCATTAGCGGGGGGAATATGAAATGAATAAAAAGGAAAATAGAAGAAAAGGCAAAACAAAAAAACAAAAACGCTCAAACTCCGTATCCTGTATGAGTTTCAACGCCCCATTGACCTTGTCCGACCTTGACGTTGACCGGACCACCTGATCGCCTCAATACACTCAAAACCACAGCGGATTCGCGTGTACAACGGGCTCAGGCAGTAAAGAGGACAATCTCGCCGCGGTCGTTGCGTCTCAGGCGCAGCGACCGCCACAGCTCCTTTTCCTCCGAAACCTTGCCCAGGCTATCTTCGGACTCGGAGCGCTCGCGGTGGAACCGCTTGAGGGCCTTGTTCATGCTGCAGCCGCGCTCGCTCTCGGGGCCCTTGTTGACGAAGGAAAGGAAGAGGTCGGCGCGGGGGCGGTAGACAATCATCTGCCCTTCACCGTCACCGTTCTCGCCCTTCTTGCTGTCGCGGGAACCCGGGCGGTACTCAATTAGCTTGGGAGGCTTCTCGCCGTCGGACCGGTGGTGGCGGGAGTGCTTCTTGGTGGAAGACGAGACCTTGCGCTTCTTGGTCTTAGTCTTGGTCTTGGTGCTGTTCATGCTCAACAGGCCGAGGATGTTGTTGCTAATACCGCCCTCCTTCTTGCTCTTTGAGCTCTTGGTTTTTTTGAGTGGGCTGGTCGGGCTTGGGTCAGCGACGTCGCCGCCGGAGTAGTCAGGCGAAGGCGGTAAGACGGGACGCATCAAAGTCTTGAGGCCGCCGGTCAAGCCCGAGTGAGCCAGTGTGGGAGGGGCATCAATCATCATCTGGTCGGTATCAACGTGAAGACGCTTGCGTTTCTTGTCCTTCTTCTCGCTGCCGTCTTTCCTTCTCCGCTCGTGCTTCGGGGCGGGGGTTTCGTAGCCCAAGGGGATCGGTCCGGTGCCATATTGCACGAGAGCATGGCGGTCCTCGTCGACCATTGCACCGTCGTCATCCAAGTAGGCTTCGGCGTCATATTCGTAGCGTACCAGCTGCGTTTCCTGGCTTGTTTCCTTAGTTCCCAGGGTAGACGGATTGGGTGTTGCGGACGGATCGAGGAAGTCAAAGACATTGACGTTGCCCTCGTTGGCAGAGGGGGGCGTTGGGGCCTCAGGGAGAAGCTCAGCGGGTGAGTTACCGTCGCTGGCCTCGTACGGGAAGGATTCGAACTCGGCATCGGGGACCTCTTCGACGTATGCGTGTTGAGCCATGGCGCCGTATTGGTGAACGGGGGCAGCCTGAGACTGGTTGTTGTTTGTCTTATTCTTCTTGTTGCTGTGGTTGTTCTTTTCCTTGTAGAGAGCGCCTTGATACTTTTGCGCCTCACTCATGCAACTCTGTCACCGGGTTAGCACAACACAAGATCCAACAACAGCCACAGAAGCCAACATATAGGAGGCGCCGGTGCGACTTACGGTATGGGATCGATATTCAGTGCCAGGGAAGTAAACCATGCAATCGATGCAGGTAAAGGTGGCGCCTCGACAACGGTTCCTGTGGGGATCGAGCTTCTTCTTGGTCAAGACATCACCACACGACTGTGGCAGAGGAAGAAGACGGGTCAGTTATGTTGGCAGGAGATGATCAAGAGATTATTGGATTCTGCGTATTTGAAGAGGGGTGTATGGTATGGTATGTTATGGTCTGGGAGGCGAGGGAGGAACGGGACGAGACACTGGCTATTAAAGACGGCATCCAGGGGGGGAGAAAGGTTGGAGGGGGAGGGGGGTTATTTCTGTTGCTGGAGGGGTGTGGGTGTGTCCGTGATGTCTTGCAATAGATGGTAGGTGTGTGTGGTGTGGTGTGAGGATGTGATGTCAGGCCCCCGAGTTTATAATAAGACGACATGGGGATCTTCGGGGGGGGGGACTGCAGACGGGGGGGAGTACGGAGAAGAAGGAAAGGGGACCCTTGGTTATAGGGAGATAGGCATGGGGGGGGGGGGGGGGGGGGGGGGTATGACAGAAAGCGGCGGGAAAAAAGAGAGGGCGAGGGCTTACCTCACACGAGAAGGATACCATGGTGAAGGGAGCGACGCTGTATGATGATGCGCTGTCCTTATGGTGGGATTTTATTGGGCGCGGATGTTGGGCAGAGAACGGATTCTGACTGGGTCGCGGTATTCAACGGAGGTGAAAGGGAGGGCGACGACGATAATGGGAGGCGAAGAGGGTGAGCGTCTTGGCCGTTGGGTTGGCGTATAGAGTCAGGTATGTCGGTATGCGGGTTTGCAGAATGCAGTCGCCTGACTGGGTCGGACTGGTGGGCTCGGGGGATCGTCGAGAAGTGGACTGCGAAATGCAAGCCGGGACGTGCCCTGTACCAGGAGAGGGAGGGATGGATAGATAGGGCCAGGTGGGAGACCAGAGCTTGGGAGGCTTTTTGGGGAAGCGCAGTTTGAGACGTTGGCAGTCGGTAGCGGCTGTGCCAGAGACTAGCGGGATTGATGGACACTACCCAGAGGTGGTGTGCTCGACGGTTGATTGTGCGTGTAGAATAGAGTAGGAGAGAGGGAGAGCGGGTCGTAGTCGGTAGGTAGTTTGGCAGCGGTAAAATAAACCAATACTACTACGTACTGGGGGATGAGGAGATATGAGACGAGTATCTCTCTGCGCAGCCGGGGAGCACAAAAGGAATGATCCCAAAGGGTCGTCGTTCAGCTCCGAGATATCAGGGGCTTCTCTCCGTGTTGGTTTCGCGTCTCGAAAAACGTAAGTGCGCCGTAGATCTCTGATGTTGGAATCCCTTATTCGGCGAGGCCCAAGGGGGCGTCTCTGACAGGGGGGGGATGAAGATGGGGGGTGAGAGGTTGCGTTTCGCGCTTCAGGTTTGTGTTGGAAAAGAAGAGAGTTGCGAGGGCCTGGACGAAGTAGAGTAGGGGGGAAAGGGAAGCAAGCTACTGAGGGCGGCAACGCAGGAACGCAGCACAATTACTGTCTGTCCTGGACAGGAAAGAGGATTGTGACGGCGTCAGAAAGGCACTGCAGGATGTTGCAGCAGAGCAGGGCAGGGCCGAGCAGAGAGCAGAGGAGCGACTAATAAGACGGGGAAATTCCTGAATGTCGTTGCTAGATTGCAAGCTGACGGGAATGAGTCTTGGGGCGGGGGGCTGCGTCCGAACGTCTACAGTGTGGTGCGGGCAGATGAAGAAGCGACTTTGAGGAACTGGTGGCGGGCGTGTCGAAATCGAGGGGCAATAGCGCCAAAGGCTTCTTTCTTGTGGTCAAGAGGGGCGGTCGGCCGTGCTAAGGATTGTTGGACTAGTAGTAGTAATGAATGATGAGATTACTCTGGCGCTGTCTCGTCCGAACCGGGCAGCTTCTTGGGTGTGCCGAGTAGCTGGATCCAAAACTTACGTCGATGGGATGGATCTTAGGAAGGGAGATGGTGAACAAGAATTATTTAAGAGATGAGTAGGCGGTTGTGGTTGAGGTGAAGGAAAACTGCTTTGCAAATTCCAAGCAAACAAAGCGGAATCGGGCGAAACGTTTCGCGTAGAATTTTTTTTTCTAATGTTTTTTTTTTTCTTCCCTTCCTTCCCCCGTCTCGTTCCCCCTTCCGTTTCTCACCTCTATTCTCTTCTCGCGTGGGGACCTGGAAACTGGAGTGCCTATCTCAGTCGGGCAGCTTAACATGTTGCTCCTAAACACACGCCCCCGGCTTGTCGTTGACAGGCGGTTTCCCAGGGGAACCAAGGTCATCCAGCAGCATTCAATGGCCACGATTGGCTTACTGAAACCGAAATCGGGAGATACACCTATATGATTGGCTGGAAGCTATATGGCGTTGAATCTCGTGTCAGCCAATCGTCGCCTATATAGCCAGAACGGTGGGGGTGGTTACATCCGTCCGCCTCACTATCGTCGCCAACAAGAAGACGGGCGATGGGCGGGAGCTATGGAAACGTCCTTTGGCACCATGCGATGCGGACCGTAACCATCTGTCTCCGTCCCTCCATGTTTTCTTCCGTGTGTCGGCGCAGCCCCCAAACGCATGACCCCGAAGCACAAGATGCGCTTCACCTGTGTTGACCATTCCGCAGTCCCAGACCGCCCCCGCGTTTCGCCCGTATCTCCCCAAGCGGAAGCCGGGTGGAAATGGGGTGATGCAAAGCTATAGCTGTGGTCTTGTTGCGGCGCCGCATGTCCCAAGCCGTCGTCCGCTAGCAACTGGAATCTAGCTGTTTTGGCTGCTACTGCCGCCCCTGCCCCAGCGCAGGTGCTTTGGCTGTGGTTCACGTTCTTCCTCACGTAGTAGGTAGGTACAGCACCTATACATCGCCGTCCGTTCGATTAATGGCCGTACTTTGCATCGTATTCAGAGAGAGCGTGACCTTGCATGGACCACGGCGTGGCCGATACAGTAACATGGGGCCGACTCGATGGGGGTCCACGATCTCGGGCAGTAGGTCGATGGAAGCGGTCCGCCATCCATCTTCGAGGCCATTTGTGTTCTGCCACGGTTTCACAGGAAAGAGACAAGAGCCCCCTTGCTTGGCCCGGCGGGAGTCAAGGGGGGGGCGACGAAGAAGACAGCGATGGGTTCTACTTCTGTTCTAGGGGTCAAAAGCTTCCGTCTCTGTTCTGCAAACTGGGGCCATGTGCCGATGCTTTTGACCTCGCGCATCCTAACTCCAACCCCTCTTACACGACTCTTCTGAGGGACGATGTACTGCCAGGGTCATGCAATACTACCTGACCGGGGGGAGCAGACGAGGCCAAACGGAAGGTTGCTGTCCCTGCCCCTATCCGTGATGGACATGGCCGCAAATCACAGCATATGACGACGGCGGTCCCAGAGGTATGGAACGGCTGCTGCCGCCGTGTTGGGCCTCGACCTTGCCCGTCACATTGATTTCTGTGACGTTGAATTGTGGGCTGCATAACGGCCCCCATTGGTAGTGCGCATCGCCAATATGTGCAAGACGGCGAAGGAAATCTTCAGTGCCGCCGCGCCCCTCCAAAGCGCGCGTCTAAGTTGACGAGTCCAACGACCGACGTTGGTGGTGTGGGCGATGATGGGCAATAGCTGTTGGGACTGCCCTTGTTGCGCATGTAGGATGGACCAGAATAGACCGGGGAACTGTTCCTGATCCCGCTCATTAGAGGGGGGTTCTGTGGTTCTGCTGCTTAGTAGTATGCTTCGCCCTTTGGATTGGGGGGGAAAAGGGTGCAAAGGATTGCTAGTGATCCTTCGCCGTTGCCTTTTCTTCCTTTCTTTTCCGTTTTCCCCTTACCTGTGCTTTGCGTTGGCGTCTGGGCACACCGTCCCTTTGCCCCCGCGGCTGGCCCACAGCGTTCGTAACAAACAGGCAGACGCAAGGAATCGGATCGTGTGATGATGGTATTGGAGGAGCCACTGAATTGGGGATGTTGAATGACCTGCAGAGCCTGCGAGGCATGCTTCCTCTGCAGGCAAGATGGTACCACGCGGTAGCGAATTGGACGGCCGGCGACAAAGGCTGCTGGCGTTGGAGAAACGGCGGTGCGTCATTCGTCGATAGCTATTCCGAAGTACATGCCTACGTACGTGTAGTCAGTACCAATCTCGAACATTATTCCAACCGGGCCAAAACGATAACATCGAGAGCCCCTTGCCGGCTGGTGTATTGCCCAAGGTAAGTAAAAACAAAAAAATAAATAAATAAGTGCTTGTCTTGGGTACCTTGGGGGCTTAAAGACGGCGACTGGAATGATCGTCTCCGTGGGTGTGGACGAAAGGCCGGCTCAACAGCCTTTGTCTCAGCCATCCAATGTCTCGAATGTCGTCAACCCGCAATTCGGATTGGAGCTCCGGCTGTCCGTCTTCGCTCCAGCCCATCGTGCCCGAGTTTGCCTTCCCAATCGTTAGTTCCCGCCAGGTCAGCCCACGGCGTCCGTCAGGGCCCGAAATTAGCAACTGGAGGTGGTATTCCGTGCATGGGTAGGTAGGAACTACTCAACTACCCCCGCCAGGTCTCATGCTTTACAGCTATGTACATAGCTCCCTCCCCTGTCACAACGCGGCGCCTTGCGTTTGGAAAGTGCCAGCGACTTTGGGACTTGCATGTCCAGTGCTCGTTACTCTCTTCCGAATCGGGCCAAGATGCTCACAGCTAAACAGTCGTATACCTAGGTACATACCTACCTACCTACCTACCTTGGGTTCCGTAGTACAACAAGAAAGAAGGTACTTTTTCCATGGACGCGCCTTCCCTACCTAGAGGTACGCCTGGGCACCTAGGTACACACTACACTGTCTTGTGTGCCAAGCCGCGACTCTTAGTTATTATTCTAAGCAAGCATTGCCTGAATAACGCAAATGCTGGCCAATAAATAGCCCACCACCGGCATTGCCGCCGTCGCGATTAGAGTACTGTTTATTGCTTCATGCGATCCGTGTTTTGCAAACAAGCGCAATGATACCACACTCGACCAAGAACGCGTCTCTGTCCGCGACGTAAAGGGACTGTGCCACAGCCAACCAACCAGCTGTCCCGAGGGGTCGATCTTTGCATTCATGCTTTGCACGTAGGTAAACTATTGATGCGGTCGCGCACTGCTGGTATGCACTTATGTACATGTACAAGTACTGCTCTATCGACCCTGCGTGAATACATAGATAGGTACGGACTATGGTAGTGCAGTGTGGAGGCAAGCTTATCCGCCGTGCCGCCCATCGCTTCCTTTCCTTTCGTTTGTGCGGCTTCCTCCCCCACATTTTATTGCAGATCGCATAAACCTCCTCGTATCGTCTGCTCATCTTCCTCTCTCTCTCTCTCTCTCTCTCTCTCTCTCTCTCTCTCTCTCTCTCAGAGGTTGACTGGCCATCCGCCACCCGGAACGCCATCTGGTGAGTGAGTAGGTGGACTGCGAAGCCGGTGCGGGCAACCAAGATATCAGATCACACGGCATGCCGCATCGACACGCGTTGGGAAGTCTCTCTCGCCCCAGCTTCTTACTAGTAGCGGTTTCCGGCTTCATCCTGTGTCGTCATCTGCACTGACGCCGCAACCACCTCTTCAGCTGTGGTCTGTAGACCATCATCATCCGACTATCCGTTCAGTCCTGCCGCACAGCTGCCAGATCCCGTCTCAGCGTGATTTTCTGTTGACCTACCTGCATCATGCGGCCCTGCCAAGGATAAAAACATACCAACGCCGTCCGTCTTCTGCTGTCGAGGTTCCTCTCCATGTTGGAGTCAATGGCCGGCATCAACTCCACAAACACTCTCACGACTGGCTGCAGACCAAAACGCCGCGTCGGTTAGGGTTCCCGAGCGTAGGCAGCTCAAGCCACACCTAACTCGAGACTACACTACCGTACACAACACGATTCCTGGCGCCTCGGGCTTGTCTACATCGGCACCTCGTCCTCGCCGGCGTACGGATATAGGGTCACCAACAGATACAAGTCTGCTGCAGGCCTAACCCTGCTTCGCCGTTCGTCCTTACGATTAGCTCTGCCCACATCAGTCGCTGAGCCAGTCAGGTGTGCTACTACCCAAGCACCCCCCCCCCCCCAGATCCATACACTCTCACCCAGGCTTAACACCGCTGCAGTACCTTCCTGTAGCCAAATCGCCCTTCGTGGTACCTGCGTCCAGCTAGCCACCACCAGTCTCGCTGTCCCCAACGCCCTCCACAAACAAGGCTCCGCTATCTCGCTCCAGGATTCATTCTGCACCGCTTTCCTCGCTTCGGGCCTTGTCTTCCCCATCAAACAGGTCAGGTCGGACCCCATTCCCCTCGAGTGCGCTCCAGCAACCACCTCATCGAAATATAATCGCTCCTCCGCCTTTTCCCCTTAAGTCCCCGACCTAGCGACTCGCCTTTTCTTCCCGCGATGTCCGCTCCCACTTCTTCGTCGTCGTCTTCCAGCAGTTATCTCGAGCAGACGGCCTCTATGCTCAGTACTGTTGGCGCATACATGCGGCTTCCAGCCATAGCTTCGACGGTATGGCCATTCCCGCCTCCTCGTCCTATCGACAGCCCATTTTCTCACACCGATACTTTAATTTTCCTGTCTGCTCCCCCTCCCCTCGAGAAATCGCCCCAGATCGTGGCCTAATCGTCTTCATTAGTGGCCCAGGCTAATATCTCCGCTATCTAGGGCATCGCGGCTGTCTTGACCTCCTTACTTTACTTCAAGCAAAAGTAGGTCCTTCCCCAAACCCAGGTGACCGCGGTCCCCCCCCTCCCCACATGGCTAACCTGACTGTGCGCCACCGCAGGGCTCTAATCTACCCCTCTCATATGCCCTCCAACTCTCGAACGGATGTCCCAAGACCCTCGCAGTATGGCATTAAGGATTTCGAGGAACTGGTCATACCCACAAATGATGGAGAGAAGCTGTCGGCGTTCTACATCCGGGGCCCACGCGGCGGAAAGAACTCCAATGTCACCATCCTCATGTTCCATGGGAATGCCGGCAACATTGGCCACCGCCTGCCCATTGCCCGCATGCTCATAAACTTCATCGGGTGCAACGTCTTCATGCTCGAGTATCGCGGCTACGGCTTATCAACCGGAGAGCCCGACGAATCTGGCCTTTTTGTAGACGGACAAACCGCCCTCGACTACCTACGCTCTCGCGCAGAGACGAGCAAACATAAGCTGATTGTCTACGGCCAAAGTCTGGGCGGTGCCGTCAGTATCAAGCTGGTCGCCAAGAACCAAAAGGATGGGGATATCGCCGGGCTGATCTTGGAGAACACCTTCCTATCTATGCGCAAGCTGATCCCCTCCGTTATACCGCCGGCCAAGTACTTGACTCTCTTGTGTCATCAGGTGTGGCCGAGTGAATCGCTCATACCCACCATCACGTCCGTGCCGATCCTGTTTCTTTCGGGGTTGCAGGACGAGATTGTACCGTAAGTGCACCGCACCCCTCTTCCCCCGTTCCCCACCACCCATATGATGATTTAATGTCACCACCCACAAAATATGAGCCCTCCGGGGCGCTTGATTTGAACTCACGACGCGAGTCTGATATGGTTTCCTCTACCCCGGTTGCTTGTGTGTCTCACTTGTTGCCTTTTTGGGACTGACGTCCCGTCATAGACCCCGTCACATGCGCCAACTTTACGAGCTCTCTGCCGCACCCACAAAAATTTGGAAGCCCTTGCCCGCGGGAGACCACAACTCGAGCGTACTGGAGGAGGGCTATTTCGAGGCCATTTCGGACTTCCTCGGGAATGTCACCGGCGTAACGAGTAAGGAAGAGAAGCAGCGCCTTTAGCAGGGGTTCCTGCAAGCCGAAGAACGTTTCAAGAAGCACGTGGCGCAGATATTAGAGGAAGAGGCGGACCAGGAATCCGTCTTCACTGCCGTGTCCAGACGGCTGCACTGCCGGAGCCCGTTTCCGGCTGACTGAAGGCGGGCCTTGTTCGAAGTCACGACGGCGTGGCAGAGGGACGAAACATGAAGGCTGGAAGCAGTCATGACAATGGGCGCTCTCCTCGAACCCGCCAACCACGCCTTTGTTCCATTCCAGAATGATACCCCCCCGCTTCCTTCACGGATCGGGATGTGACAACACATTGTATACGCAGTATAAATATAATGAAGCAATGAGTACAACCACCGAGGCCCTTGCAACAGCAGAGTGCGTGATGTGAGATGAGGCTTGAATGTCGACAGCACCCAAAGGCAAATGGTGCGCTCGCACGTGTTCGCCGGAGAAGGCCAAGACAGGGGATGCCGGGCGGCGCATGGCCCTTCGGGTCATGTCACGTAGAGAAGGCTGAACCTCGCCGGCCACGACGCGGATGGACGAAGACCCGTGAGGCTCACAACCATTTCCCCGTCTCTCATTACACGGCCGTCGGGCGAGCTAACGGAAGGGGGGTGCACGGTGTGAGGGCGAGAGACGCGGGGGCAGGGAGGCGGCCGTGATGGCGTCGTCGTCTACCGGGACAGAAGACAGGGGTTACCCTTGGGCGTATTCCCGACGGGGGAGCTCCCCCCCTTCTCCCGGCTCGCGGATTTCCTCCCTCACCCTCGTGATCGCGTTCTGACGTGGCAGAGAAGACGGATGCTTCGTTCGCGGATGTTTGTGTGTGTGTGGGGGGGATGCTGCGTTGTACGAGACGTCACTCGGGGGAGAGAGAGGGCGAGGAGAAAGTAGGAGCCGGCCGGCGGGAGGCTGTCGCGGGGAGATGGAGTTCGACGATGTGTGTGTTGTCGGGCTTGCTCGTACCTTGGTTCACGGCACTGGAGAGTTTACGGATGATGGTTCATTTCTCTCCTTGGTTATTCTTTTTTCGTTTCTTACTTTCTCAAGTGTGGTTTTCTTTTCTTTCTACTTTATTCGTTTTGTCCACTTGCTGGCAATCAATCCATTTGCTCCTGCAGCCCTTGAGGCCAACGTCACATCCAATCGCTCGACGATGCACTTTTCCTGTGCAGGATTCCATCTGTATGTATCTCTTACTCGCGAGACTATAGTCCTCTTCCACCCCCCTTATCATCTCCATCGTTGAGAGGTGGGTGTGGGGAAACAGGGCAATGACGCAGCTCAGGCATTGTCTCCCTGCTCGCACCTGGCTGGTGAACAACTTCCTTGGCCGAGTGCCATCCATCCCACGCACCGCCTCACTCGTCGCTGTCGGCGGCGGCCTCCCAGTCGTCCGCGACAGAGTCCTCGACAACCTTCTTCCTTGCCAGCCTCGAGAAGCTGACGAAGCCGCTGGCGGGGCGCGTGTCCGCTGCAGGCTTGGGTGCGAGGTTCCTACGCTGCGCCGCGGCGCGGCCGACGACGGCGTTCCACCCGCCGCTGCCGCCGTCGCCCGAGGACTCGCGGCGGAGAACGTTGAGGCTCGCGTCGGCGTGGACCATGGTCACGCCGGCGGCAATGCCTTCCTTGGTCACGGTGCGTGCGACGAGGGGCTTCAAGGACGCGAGGCTGGCCTCGACGGCCGAGGGAGTCGTGCCCCATGACGTAACGGGAACGGCGCGGATGAGGATCTCCTCGGAGGGGAGGAAGGAGGTCGTGAAGGAGAGGGTGTTGTGGGCTTTCAGGTGGCTGGCGATGGCGGACTCAACCTCGTCGATCGTCAGACCGAAGCGCGGCGCTGCGAGGAGGAGAGCATTGAAGGGTTCCGGCGCAGAGGCGGTGGCAGCCGACGAAGACGCGGCTGCGGCCGATGCGGCGGATTTGGCGGCGTCGCTGCGGATCTTGACGCACTGCGCCAGCGTTTTCTTGGGAGCCGAGACGAAGCGCGGCGTCTTGAAGATGGAGACGTGGCGGTGCGGCTCCGGGTCCTGGCTCTCCGAGTCGAAGCCAAAGTCCTCTGCGAGGGCGTGCAGGAAGGCGCGCTGGAAGGAGGGCATGGGTTTGAAGCGAAGGCGCTTCTCCGATGGCTCCGAGGCGAAAACGCGGAACTCGCGCTCCTGGTTCTGCGCCCAGGTGGAGGAGAGCTCGCGTAAGAGCTTGAGGGTCGTGTCCGAGTAGGGGATGTGATCGTCCGTGTGGTCCGGTTCGACATTGAGCGCGGCGGCGAGGCGCTGGTTGCGCTGGAGGCGGAGGCACTCGTCGTCACACTTGAGGACTTCGCGTTCCGGAGTCGGGTTTGTCTTGGTCGCGAGGCACTTCACCTCCTTCTTGCGGTGCTGGCAGTCGCAGGTGACAAAAGTCTTGCCCTGGCACGGCCGGTCCTCCTTGCATGGATAGGGGGCATGGCAAGCGTCCTGGCACGAGTGCTCACAGGATTTGCGCGTCTTGCCGCAGGGCTGGGCGCAGTGAGAGCCAGGGATTTCGCCATCCTCACATTCGCCCGGGCGATGGCACTCCTTCCTACAGGGGTGGGTACTGGAGTCTGGTCAGTATATGTCGGTTCCAGGTGTGATGTCCAGATAGCTTACCCGCACTTGAGCTTCTTGCCGCAAGGAAGACCGCAACGGACCTCCTCCAACCAGCACGGTCGGTTCTTCATCCTCTGCTTGCCGCAAATACAGGCCTTCTCCACTAAGAAAGGACACTTGGGGCAGGGGACGTCGTCGGGGTGGCAGTTATGCTTCACCGTGGGGTGGCCGCAAGGCGGTGCTCTCCTGCAGTCGAATCGACACTCAGGGGGTCGAGTGCCACAGGGCTGGGGAGGTTGCAGGACGGTTCTGCCGCACGCGCAGCTGATTTCTTCAAAGACAGCCTCAAGACAGCTCGGACATGGCCCAGAGTGGCAGATCTGAGAGCAATGATGGGTTCCACACTTCAACGTCCTTCCGCAGACGCGGAGGCAGATGTGTTCGGCTTCGACATCGTCAGAGGCCTGTTGCTGTCTGTGCTTCTTCCGTGCGGCTTGTCTCTCGATGGCCTTCTTCTCTCCGGGGCAGCAGCGCTCGCCGCACTTGTGGCGGCCGCAGTTGAGCTGGGCCTGGCAGACTCTCATACACATGGGCGTGGCGATCTCGCCCTGGTGACACAGGGAGGAGCTCACGATTCGGCCACATCGGCAGGAGATATCCGCCTTCTGGAAGCAGGGGTTGCAGGGGCCGGTGTGGCATGTGTCGATGCATTTGTGGCCGCACGACAAGATCTTGTCGCAAGTCTTTTTGCAGTGAGGAATCGTGTCCTCACATGATTGCCTCGGCCGACCGAGAAGCTCATCAAGAGGCGTCTTACCACAAGGGCAGTTCAGAACCACATCGGGAGCCGATGGACAATGAGCTGGTATCTCGTCCTGGGGGTGGCAGGCCTTCTCGCACTCGTGAATACCGCAATCATACTTCCTCTCACAGATCGCGCCGCAGTCGAAAGATCCGTCGAACCAGCTGCCCTCGGAGACGTCTTCGGCGTCGGAGCTGGACACCTGCCCATAGTTGAATGAAATCTGGAGGTCGCCGCGGCGGTCGCACGAGATTTCCTTATGCTCCTTTCCGCAGTAGCATCTCGCCTGCACGGGGACTTCGCAGTTGCCGCACAGCCCTGGATGACATGGGGCAGAGCAGAAGTGCTCGCCGCATGGCAGCAGGTCTCCACAGATCTCCTTGCAGCTCCATCCGTTCCCATAATCGGTCTCACTGCATCGCTTCGTCACCTCATGCTTGCCGCAAAAGCAGGACTGCGTCGGACCCATCAAGGTGCAAGGCGGACATGGGCCAGCGTGGCATTCAAGGGAGCATGGGTGCGGGCATGTCGCTCTGGGCTTCGAGCATGTCTGTCCGCAAGAGTGAGGAGGCAGGCCGGGAACGTTTCGAGGGCTGATATCCTTGCCACACCAGCAGTGGTAAGACGACGGATCCTCGGTCAAACTGGAGTTACAACCCGGGCAGCGCCAGGATCTCGTGTCGTCATCCTTCTTCAGCTGGCTGGTGAACCATTTCTTGACGCACGTCAAGTGTAATACCGTCCAACACAGCCCGCAGGACCACACTCGAGATGGCCGTAGCACTTCACTCGAGCAGATGACGCACTCATACTGTCCGTTACTGATGTCCTCATGAATCCGCGTTGGCAAGTCTGCAGCAGCAGACTTTGGCGCCAGCGGATACTGAGGCTTCTTCTGCTTGGGGGCTTGCCTGCTTTAGTTCGATTAGTCTCCGTGAGCACGATTGTGTGGGGGAATATGGACCAACCCTATTTGGACAAGGGGCTGCCCGGGGACGAAATCCGGAGCATCTGCACTCAGTCCGAGCTCCTCTGATCCGTCCACATTGGCGTTCGCTGTCAAACTACCGCCGAACGTCCTCTGTGTTCCGGGAACAGTCCCGCCACGCACAGCACCGCCACGTCGGCCACCTCTACCACCGCCGCCGCGGCCTCTGCCTCTTCTCCCTGAGCTGGATGATGGCGTCTCTGACGGGTTAGCCGGCGCGTTTTCGAGGGACGGTGCTGGCTGATCTTGGTTCTGAGGCTGGGGGGCAGGATTTCTGCCGCCACCCCGCCGACCACCACGGGCATTGCCTCCCTCGCCTCTGCCTCGTCCTGACCTGCCTCTCCGGCCAGGCTGAGAGCCTCCTCTGCCCGACGAACTCGGTTGAGCCTGCGTTTGCGTCTGCGTCGATCCGCCTTCAGACATGGCAGCTTCGCTCGTCGTAATGAAGATGTGTTGATGAGTTGATGAAATCGCGACTGCGCTTTTTGAAATACAGCGTCTTCGTACGGGTGCTGCCAGATTCGGCGGCAAGAAAAAGTATCAACTGGCCTTACGCCCTCGCGAAGGGAAGCGAACGTGAAAGGAAGAGAGTGAGCTGTGGATTTGGAGGGCCGCCCTTTCACTGGGAACCCGGACCGGGAGGAGGCGACTTTTAAGAAGATGCCACGGCTGAGATGAGAGTCGAGTGCAGTCCTTTGGGAGGCGTTTGAAGACGGCCCGGACTCAATCGTTCGGACGGGTGGAGGACCCGCTAAATTTTTGGAAAACCCACAGGGGGGGGGGGGGGGGACTCGGGGCAGGCAGGTGTGGCGACTGCCCGCCCGCTGTAAGTAGGATGGACGCCCTGGGAAAAGCGCAGACCACACACAGTCACTATGAGTCACCACCAATCATTTATTTGCCCCCAGAACACAGTTGACTCAACAGCTGCATTTGACAGTCACGTTTCCTGCATGGCCTCAAGCCGCTTTGGTGCGCAAGCAAATTTATCTACGCGTGAGCTGAGCGTTTCCACCCGCTTTGTTTAAATCTGTCTCGTTGCAAAGCCAAAGGCGGAGATTGCTGCGAATTGGCCTCAGTGGATGTATGTGTCATCCAGTCTGGCATGTTTCACTCCACTGTTAACAGACAACACATTGGCCGGCAGTTTATCGACATGGACTTATCAAAACATGAAAACGATTATACTATGGAAATAAAATGTTCGTGAAGTGTCTGATTTCACCTTTCGGACCGTCGATAACCTTCCTTTGTCACCCCAAGCTGGCGGAACGGAACTGTAGGCCTCGCGCTAGGATATGAGTTGCATTTGTTGCTCGAATATCATCCACAAGCGCCGATGGTTTAGTGGTAAAATTCTCCGTTGCCATCCAGCAGCGTCGGGGAGCCGGGGGTTCGATTCCCCCTCGGCGCATTTGCTTTTACTTTATTCAATGAATGAATGATTGTTGCTATTTTCTACTCTTTTGGTGTCTTCGAGCACTCCGAAGGCTAGTTAGGCTTGAAGAAGACGGCTTTACTTTGGTTGTGAAAGGGAACTACGGCTCTTAGGTCTGGTGTTTAACCTATTAGGATTATGTGGGGGGGGGGGGGGGGGTAAATGACATGCAAGTCATGAACGCAAAACCGCCTTCGACTTGATTAACGATGTAAGTGCGGTGAGATGCATGTAATACACCTGACGATGCCGGAAGCTCTAAATGAGTCTAAAATTAAAGCCTTCCCAAATTTTGGGGTGCTGTTCCCGCAAACGTTGCATGTACTGACATCAACAGGTGTCGTGATCTTGGCTTCTCTAGCACAGTCAGGAAAAGACTGGGAAACGGACGTCTGGTCATTTAGATGTTTCTCCTTGAGTTGTCTAGTTGTCGTCCAGTACCGCCTTGATTCGCCCGCACGACCAGATCTTGTGCGAAAGACATCAGCGCCATCACAAGCTGCTGTTTGAGGCCGCCCGGCAATACGGTTTCGAACCTTGGACCTTGGGTGCTACTCAATGTGTCGAATCGTCGTACGAGACAGGCGTAGCCCATATTCACCAACGCCCAATACGGCATAAGGGTGATCTATGTGCAATGCTATTACCCCCCCCCCCCCCCCTCCTGTAAAGTAAAAGGGCTATGCAACCAGACTTGCCGGCTGTGTGCTCTCGACGGCCACCTCTAACAGAGTTGTCTAGAATATCAAGCACACCTTTCTAATGTCTTATATTGTAAGTAGTTTGTCAATTGCTGTTGAGGGAAGATACCCGCATATGCACATCCACAACTGGCTTGTGATATTCGTCACAAGACGGATACTGGGAAATGAGAGAAGATGCTTTTGAACTGCTTAGAGTATTTTTACTGTCCTATTGCAAGGAGCCTACACATTGCTATCTGCCACGGTAAGGCCACGAACAAATATTTTGATTCTCACCACCACCATAGTAAGACGGCTACATCTTCAGTGTCGCGATACGGTCGTAACCATTGATTCCTGACATCATTCCATTCCTCGATACGGACAACAACTTCACTTTTATGAGTTCACCGCCTGTAAAGGCTTATTTGACTACATCATAACACACTTAGGTCGACAGATGGACGGCTGTGTTTAAGTTCCAACCCCCTGGTTGACGGCTACAACTGGCTTTAGGGCTGGCATGGCGTCCCTATCACAACACAGCAATCGATAACACGGTGTGTCATTTTGAATCCAATATTTGTAGACCCAGAGGTGCCGAAAGAGTGGTTGGGTCTCCGGAAAACACCACTGCAAAGCGCTGGGTACAGCCGAGATATGCGGACAACGCTCTGTGGTCGGAGGCCACTGGCACCCGAGGTTCTCGTGCTGACCAAGGTGTATGAGGATGTTATCTTCTATCCGGAAATCACGTCTACGGGTCTCTTAATTGCTCCCGACAGCTTGCACTTGGTTTTGGGGCCCACGGCCCTTGGATGCGGCATAAGGAAGCCGCGCCATACGAGACGCTTCTTAGTTACGAGCAGTTGCGTCTGCGCTCTGTGCAGGCTAGTGTCAGACTACAGAACTTACGCTATGATTAGCAACTCTGGAGTCTATATACTGAACTGTGAACACTTCAATGCTCACAGGAAAGTTTCCAGCTTGTCGGGCCAGTATGACACCGTATAAACATGCCCTGAAGCAGGGGCATTTCAAACGGCTTCTTATACCAAGCACATGAACCGATACTGTGAAACAGTCCATCGCCATATGTGCTTCTCACCGGACACCTACCCGGCAATACCACGGGGCAGGCTTGTAATCGATGATATTACATATTTATCGAGTCCTACGGTGCAAAAGGCGAACAACGTAGTTGCACGCCAGAAACAACGTCAGAACAGCGTTGCGGGTCTCATTCCGGGCCGACGGTAAAGTCAGTGGCTGGCGAAGACCACCCCGTTGCCGCTGACCATGTCTCTGGCGTTAGCACACAACGGTTGTTCTTCCCTGGGTGGGGTGAGGGGGACCAACGGTGATGATATCTGCTTCCACAAGGTCTGCGATTCGAGTCAAGTGAGAGACATATTCTCGGCCCGGAAGCCCCCCCCCCCCCCCCCCCGGAGAGGATGGAAACGTCGGCGGCGATGCAGGACCCAACGTTTTCCGTGGAAAATACCAGAGGCAGGAAAGCTATTCAGGGGCTTGTGGCACCAATGTTACGGCGCATCAGGCTGCCGAACCGCAGACCGCCAGTAGATGCCGCCGGTGGACTCGAGCTCGTAAGTGGCCGCCGGCATCGCATCTGGACACCTCAGCATATTTGGACGCGTTCCTCGATATCCAATGAGTGCCCGTCTCCCACGGCTGCTTGGTTCATGCAAGCCCCCCATTTCCCCCGCATCGAAAGAAGCAATGGTCCATGTCTCACAGCATCGATATCAGCCGCCACCGACCCCCCTTGCATGTGACCGATGCAGGAGCTTGGGGGGGGGGGGGGGCTGTCAATAAGGCAAGCAAACAGGGCTGTAAATAAACTCTGCTTGGGATCGGCGCCGCTATATGTGCTTTTTTCTTTTCTTTTTCGGACATCTTTCGATTTGAGAGGCTTGACCGTCTGGCGAGAGAGGCAAAGAAACAAGCTTTGCCCGCGTGTCTCCGGCGGGGTCGAGCCGGATCCCGCGCAACAGGACCCGGGCGGCCCTTTGGGCGGCGTCGATCTTGAAATAAACTCGGGAGCCGGCGGGAACCCGCGTGCCATCGGGCCTCCTGTCGCTGTCGCAGGTGGCGGTCGAAGGACCCCGGCTTGGTCGATCGGGACCGCTTTCAGCTCGGGGAACGCGGTCGTGTTCGACCTCACTGACTGGTCCGAGCGATACGGGCTGTCGTGCTTCGAAGCCGGCGAAGGCAATTCATTGACGAGTGGCCGTGATTGCGCCGTCAGCCAGGTGCTGGTCCCTCTGGCCACTCGTGTTGTCGATCAGGTCGGAGGGTTCAAGGGAGATTTGCCGATCTCCCGGGGGCCCAAGTTCTCCGGCTGCAGCGCCGATCCTCTGCGAATGCCTCCCTCCTCTTCATACCCAGAGACGGAATATCCCATAGCCGTTCGTTGATCGGTCATATCGTGCGATGATAATATCGGCCGCGGGGGGGGAGGGCGAGGGGTTCTTTTCTCATTCGACAGGGCCGCAACACGCTCGCCGTAGTGTGATTTACTTTTCTCGAGTCACTGAGAGGACGTTTAGAAACCAGCAAGGGCATCACCTACTCTTTTAAGGACAAAAATGCCAAGCTTCTAGTATCTGTTTACCGTCGCGCATACTGGATGCTCCTCACCCTGTACCGTGCTGCCGCTGCACATGGGTGGCATTCTCGCACGTCTGAAGCCATCACGGGCTTCCTGCACCGATGCCACAAAGCTTGGTATTACTGTTCGCCTGCTTGGCGGACGTTGCCACCGCAGATTCTGACATAGAGAGGGCAGCGGAGCATACCGCCCAAGACGCATAGAAGACACGGAAGGAGAGGGCATGGGATATTTGCCACGGCCTGGCCAATGAACAATGCCAAAGAGGCCTGACAGCATGAGATTGTGGAAATGAGAACGACAGCGCCCGAGACGCGGATGTAGGTCCGCGTTCAGATCATGAACGGTCTGTGTAAGGAGGCTTGGGCGAGATCTGAGCTTCAGAAGCGCTCGGGCGACGGAAGACCGCGCGCACACGGGTCGGCCTTAGGATGAGATCCAGAACCACGCGGGTGTCGTCGTACTTCTGGGGTGCATATTGCCTAGTCCGTGCGAATATTGGAAGCAGAGCAGTCCAGACGAAAATTGGTTCATGAACTGCCAAAAGACCTAAGTGGGTAGTCAAACTGCCCCTGTGGCATTGGCATTCACATTGCTACTGCCGGCCATGCGGTAATTCCCGATACGAGCGGATAGCGAAGGACTCTCCCGTTTGCTGGAGAGAACGAGGTATCTATACCAGACAGAGAAAAGGTAGAGCTGGGCGGGGAAGTGAAGAAAAGAAGAAAATCATTGTCTAGGCTAGCGGTGCCAGCAAGCTCTAGACCATAAGACAGCTCGTTAATCAGGGGTCCATGGAGAAAGCTGAAAATAGCTGTACCGGGGGCGAGGAACCCCTTCAACATTCAAGCGCAAAAACATCGCGCCGTTAGGTCGTCAACAGGAGAGTGGTGTGGCATAGTGGAGTTCCGAACGAGCCAAATAGATGTAAGAAGGCCGGTGTCGATTATGGCGGTCTCACTTCCAGCGCTAGTTTTAATAGGCTGAGCCAGGGAGGGGCGGCTCTCGTGGCTTGAAGTGTTGGTAGACAGTCGATTCGATGCAGCTCGTCAGCGCTAGCAGGCTGAACCGCCCGAAAGGGGGGTCGAAGCTGTAGGATGCTGAGTGGAGGCAATCATTCTCAAAGATTAGATTGTGAAAGTGGCTTTGGCGAGCGCTTACTTCAAACCGTCAAGGGTGGCGCTGACACTGAGATATCGCCCGCAGGTTCTTCTTTCAAAAATGGGGACACGACGGATAGTCGGGCTATGTACTGCGCGGTCAAGTTCCATGTTAGATTATTTCCCTGGCGTTTGGTCATGGGATCCGGAATTAGGGTGGAATAGGACATTACCCGTTTTCTGGTCAAGTCAAGAAAAAAGACCCAGCCCGGGCGTTTGTCTCCGAGACGAGACGCCGGAATCGTCTGGCGATGGGAGAAGACGATCAAGTGTGGGATATCCGTCGACGGCCGCTTCCCATCTTTTTTTTATCTTGTGCTTCTCGTGTTGGACAGCTGTTTGATCTCGGCCGCGCAGATTCCGAAAACGGTACTGAAAACCAATTACCTCGTACATGGGATTTTTTTGGTCCGCGTGTAAGTCGGGCCATTCCGTCGAACCACCATGATATGTCAAACCAATCAGATGCCTGTCCCTGATGGGTGTGATATCCTGATACGAGATCCCGACTTGTCATTTTCTGCATGACTGCTGCTGCTGCTCCTGCTGCTCCTGCGAGGGGACTCGGCGCATGCACATCTGACAGAAGAGCGGCTCTGTATTGGTCAGGTTGGTCAACTCATCAGATTGTAACCCCAGGAACAGGCAGGAGACGCCCAACGGTGCTCGCCGTTGAGAAAAAGGCCGAAATATTCGGAAGAGGGGCGCTAGCATCGCTGGAGAGGAGACGGACATGAAAGGCAGGGAATCAGGAGATGGCATGTGGCTAATTGAGGCTGACCTTGGCTATTTGCCTTAAGTTGATA
The DNA here is from genome assembly GCA_030867225.1 of Colletotrichum caudatum. Taxonomy (NCBI): domain Eukaryota; kingdom Fungi; phylum Ascomycota; class Sordariomycetes; order Glomerellales; family Glomerellaceae; genus Colletotrichum; species Colletotrichum caudatum. The sequence goes on from MU846047.1 coordinate 27,443, forward strand.
GCTTGGCTGCGCTATCGAAGAAGGCGGACGGCTAGCGGATTCCGATAGAGTTAATGGGTGGTCTGAATATCGCGCGCCGGTGGCTGATGTGTGACAGACGGCTGGGACTGGCGCGGGATGAAAAACAACCTCGGTGGCCATCGTGGTCCACCCCGTACTTTCACTTCATCGACGTTACCTGATTTAGCAGAGTATGCAAAATTGCGCTGGCTGACTCTAGCGGACCTGTTGGAGAGATCGTGACCGCAGACGAGCAGCAGCCTTCGCATCCTTGTAGTTCTCGATCAGGGGGACTATCAAGCCATTGTTGCCGAGCGCGCGAGCCATAAGGTTATCGCAATCCATGCGCTGGGCCGTGGGACGGTGGTCAGCATGCATGCACCAGTAATTGGCTCATCCGTGATGCCAGTTTTCATGCACTGTGGTTGACGCCGTCCTCACCGCAGATAGACAAGAGAGCAAAAGGGACCGGTCTGTTTCTGGGCATCCGGAAAACGGCCGATGCCTTTGCCCGACGACGACGGGCATACATCTCTGACCATGGTGCGTTGGCAGCACTGCACTCTGAGGCTGACTGGGATGCTGCGGTGCGACGCTGTCTGGCATCTCGTCTACCGAAAGGGCTGACTAAGTCGGTATCTGCGAAGAGCCTGGAATGCGCCAAGATGGTCGGGGCCTAGGTATTGTCTAGGTAGGATATACGTCTTCGTATGCAGTACGGAGTATTTAGTCGGTACCGTGATGCTGGAACGTGGCGGGTCGGACTGATTGTGTTTAATGGTGATCAGTTCTACCAACGGCGCCTCTTCCATCAAGCCGGGACAACGCACTGATCGTGCACGTGTGCGGGCTTGCACAAAACTGCCTCGTCTTACTCGAAGATGGATACTGTATTGCGACTGTGTGAGCTGTCCGACCCAGCAAGGTGATGGAGGTGACGGCTAGAAGATGGCTGGTTGAACCGAAGAGGCTCGTATCATGGCTTCCCCCCTTTTCCTTGTCCTTTACCCATGTCTATCGAGCCTACCTTCTCCACTAAACCTAATCTGGGTTAGCCGGGGTAACAGCGGTACGTCCCTCGAGGTGGGGTTACATCAAACCCTGGAAATCCAGCTCCACCACTACGACGTACCTGGGTAGATACGAATAAGTTACAGGTAAGCATGGTCGAGCGTCCCATCTAATTAGGTAGCTGGTGGTGAAAACTAACACAAGGCACCGGCCATCATCCAAACGGCGTCGAACAAGCCTAAACAACGGGTCTCGTTTCGTCGAGCGATCACGTTGTTCTTTTCGTCTCGTTTCACCAACTGGTAGTCGGCTGCTCGCCGCATCGAGGAGCGAATCGAACCCAAACCCTTCCGGCTCCTTTGACGTTTCTTGGCAAAGAGCTGAGATTCCAAGGAGTTGGGATGATGGCGGGAGCTTCTTGAGCCTGGGCCTAAGCATGAGCATGAACCGTGCTTTCGTGGCGGAAGCATGCATGTGTGACATTGTCCGAATTTAGCTCTGGACATGCCTCGCCCTGATGGAAGCACATTCATCAGGCAATACAGGGCGCGTGCATGGCATTGTTTGAGCGACGCAGCTGCATATCGACAAGACGACGTATGGCACGCGCTCGATGTTGGAAGCAATGCAGTGAGCTGGGAATATTGAAAAGGCCCAAAGCATGTCAGCAATATTGACACTGTCTTCTCCATCCAAAGAGGAGCCATGCAAGGAGACTCGAGCGGTTACAAAAGGGGCGATGCAAGCAAAGATACTCGTCACATGCATGGCTCCCATCACGGATGTGGGTGATGGAGAGGCTTGCAGCTGGCTACCTAGTTACGGGCTGGATCTCGTGGCTTTAGCCACATCATGTACCCCGTAGAGTTCGTGAAGCCCTCACCCAGTACTTTTGCCAGTGGGTGGTCAGACGAGATGCGGAAGGGAGGTTAGACGGGACGGGCCCGCGCCAGCCTCAGCCTGCTGCCTCGGCCAGTCAAGTAAGTTTAGGATGCATCAAAGAGACGCTCATATTGTTGATGGCAATGCTGTTTCCTTTCTTGGGTCTAACAGAGCACGGCTGTTTCTCCTATACAAGTCGTTTGTTTCGTGGGCGTCGTGGACTTCTTTGAATAACTTAATACTACCTACCTAAGGTACCTACGCAGTTCTTGCCTGCAAGACTTAGACTGACACCTGCCTGCGTAGGCAGTGTGGATCGACTTGGCACTTGCCTGCCCCGCGACACTGATACGCGGAAACCGGAACAATGTAGGTACTTTGGTACCGAGGTAGGTAGGTAGGTATCAAGAGGATAGACATCTAATGCTGCGTGCGACTCCAATGCCCTACAAAGTACCATTTCAAATGTTTGACAATACTTTGCTCTCCGGGCATCCGATAATGAACTGCTGCCGTGCGTCTGTTGGATGACCTGACACTCTGTCCTGCCTACCTTACCTACCTAGGTACCCATGTCCCTACGGATAAGAGCTAGGAATCAGCAGCCAGGGACCCCCTGATGCCCCGTCTGAGTCTCGCGAGATACTGCAGGTACGTACCTACTTACAGTAGGTAAGCCGACAGGTATCCGTAATCCTGATGAAGAAATAGGTACGTACTTCTAACGGTGGTCCTTGCACGGTCAGACAAGAAATACGCATCTCGGAGACGACACAAGACGAATTTTCAACTCTGGCCTGCCGACGAATTGAAGCGGCAGACGTGGAAGCGCACGCACCTTCCAACTTCCCTACATCCTGTGCTAATCTCCACATAGCTTGCCGTCTAGACCTGCCGGATCAGCAGCTAGGTGTTATTTCTCTTTCTCTCTATCTCTCTCTCTCTCTCTCTCTCGTAGATCCGTACAGTCGCCGCCGCCTCTCGGTCCCAAGCCTTGGGCCCTCCCAGTCGGGCCTGTCGGGCCCCTTATCCTTGCTCTCCTCGTACCATCCGTCCCTCTCCGCCTCGAGGCGCTTGGACAACACGGTAGACGAGGACAATTATTACCTGCTACTACTATGCCCGTGGCGATGGCGAATAACGGCACGACTAAAACACGCCGTGTAGGGTGACGGAGCCTTGGGCTCGGACACAAAGAAAATAATTGCCACTATTCACGGCTAGCGCCTTGTCCCTTTCCCATCATCCCTATGGCTCAAACACGCCGAGATGTTCATCGGCCAACGTCTCCGCGCCTCTCCCATCGGCCAACGTCTCGACGCCTTTCCTAACCTCTTCAGCAAGTAAGAGAGAGATCAGCTCCCAGCCCCACGCAGCCTGGTTGCCACGCTACCTACCTCGGTACATGCTGCGAGTGCAGCCCACACAGCCCATCCATCCATCTAGCACTCCCGACTAGCCCTGCTTGCTTGCTCCTTTTCGAGCCAAGGCTTTATGCGAACGTGGCACCCCTCTAGTACCGTTCCTGGCCGTTGATCCATAGCGCCTTTACACATCCCCCCTGGTTCACGAGGGGGAAGATCTCCTCTCTCCCGAGTGGGAAGAGCTGACCGGAACCTAGTCGGGTCTATCGCGTACCCCTAGGGGTCTTCCCTCACCTCAGTGTTGATTTGCCCAATGTCACTTTGAAGGGATGGTCTACGCTTCGGATCGAAATTCATATATACCTCTGCCGTTCCCGGGTCCATCATGGCTTTCTTTCTCTCCTCACTCCCAACTCACTACATTCTTTTACACCATCCATCTTGTGTCGGTTTCTGCCTCTTGGCACACATTTTGTCACCATGAGGACCACACAGCTGTCATTCGCTTTTCTCTCCACACTCGCTTTTGTCAACGCCGCCGCTACTCCTCCCAGCATCAACAAGCGTGCCCCTGCTCCTGCCACCCTCGCTCACGGATATGCCTACCAGGGCTGCTATGTGTACGAAACCCCGTCAAGAAAAGCTCATTGTCAGGTAGACCCGAATGCTGACACACGAATAGCGATGTTGGTCGCACAATCAGCGATGCCAACACGGCCAATGGCCAGATGAGCAACGACGCTTGCGCTGACTTCTGCTTCAACAAGGGGTTTATCTACGCCGGTACCGAGTATTACAACGAATGCTATTGCGGAGATACTTTGGCCAAGGGCGGCGTTATCGCCAACGACGCCGACTGCACCACCCCGTGCAGTGGAAATGCTACTCAGCCCTGCGGTGGTCCTAACCGCCTGTCGTTGTACAAGACTTCTCAGATCGTTGCTCCCTCGGTGAACCCCGGTGTCGGTGACTGGAGCTCCATTGGCTGCTATTCGTAAGTTTTTGGACCCCTTGTACTCTGCTCTCCTGGGCTTGAGAGCTTACACCATTGCAGCGAGGAAACTACGGGCCGCACTCTCACCTACGGTGTCGGCACCATCCCTGCCGGCCAGATGAGCGTCGCCAACTGCACTGCCGCGTGTGCGGCTGCCAACTTCATCCTGGCTGGTGTCGAATACTCTGGAGAGTGCTGTAAGTCGACATTGCAATACAGCAGCAGGTCTTGGCGAGGGTGTCTAACTAACATTTGGTAGACTGTGGTAATACCTTCGCCAACGGTGGTGCTCCGGCCGCCGATGGCTGCAACATGGTCTGCAACGGCAATCCCTCCGAGTACTGTGGTGGTCCCAACCGTTTGAATGTCTACGACTTCCAGAACAAGTTCCAGCCTCCGGCTACCTCCACCTCCGCTCCCGCATCCACGGCCAGCAGTGCCGCCCCTTCCGTCAGCGCCGCGGCTACCCCTTCCGCCAGCGCCGTAGCGTCCCCGTCCGCCAGCGCCGTAGCGTCCCCGGCTGCTGCCCCCACTGTCCTCGGCCAGCCAGCAACCGTCGGCAACTGGAAGTGGTACGGATGCCAGACCGAAGCAACCAACGCCCGTGCGCTTGCCGCCAAGACCTATGCGTCCGACGACATGACGTTGGAGAGCTGTTCCGCTTTCTGCGCCGGCTTCACCTTTTTCGGTGTCGAGTACTCTCGCGAGTGTTATTGCGGCAACTCGTTCTCTACCGGCTCTGTCCCTGCTCCCGCCAGCGATTGCTCCATGACGTGCATGGGTAACAAGCTCGAGTACTGTGGAAATGGAAACCGCCTGTCTGTCTACACCATTGGCGATAACACCCAGCCCACTTCGTCCTCTGGTCCTTCAGCTACGTCAACCGGACCGGCAGTTCCCGTCGGTACCGGCTTCCCTGATGGCTGGACAAACCAAGGATGCTGGGTTGACAACTTGAACGGCCGTATCCTTCCCAACCAACTTCCAGACGACCCTAACCTGACACTTGCCTCCTGTGCCCAGGCATGCTCTGCCGCAGGCTACACAGTTGCCGGTGCCGAGTATCACACGCAATGCTTCTGCGGCAATGCCATCTACTTCGGCGGTGCTGTTGCTTCGGACCCCACAACCTGCAACACTGCTTGTGGAGGCAAGCCCGCTGAGATGTGCGGTGGTCCCAACCGCATGACCATCATCTCCAAGGGCAAGCCCACAACCTACCAGCCTCCTGTACCCCAGACGAGTGGTTTCAATGGCAGCTGGACCTACCAAGGTTGCCTTTCCTATGAGGGCACAACGCGCCCTCTCAAGTGGCAGGTCCTCTTCCCAGGCGTCAACAACGCGAACTTGTGCCTGGACAGGTGCTCCCAGTTTGGTTACGCAGCGGCTGGTCTCGAGTACGGTGAGGAGTGCTACTGCGGTGATCCGACCAACATCGCAGTCGCCAACCCCAAGGTCAACTTCGTCCCTGAAACGCAGTGCAATATCGTCTGTCCCGGCAACGCAAGCTCCATTTGCGGTGGCGGCGCTCGTCTCTCGACGTACTATTGGACCGGTGCGCCTCTCTACTCTTGGGACTTCGGTACGGACGCCCTCTCGGCAGGGTCCTACGATCTGCTTATCGGCGGCGTCTGCATTCCCCTGATCACCATGGAGACCGTCACTGGTAAGGTGACCTTCCTCGAGAAGTTCGGTACCGGACCGCCAAACTCCACTGGTGCTTATGAGCTCGATCTATCCCTTGTCCCGGACATCAGCACTTCCTGGAGACCCATGCACGTTAAGACGGACGTCTTCTGCTCTGCCGGCATTACTCTTCCCGATAAGGCAGGCCGTCAACTCAACCTTGGCGGCTGGTCTGGTGACTCTACCTACGGTGTCCGTCTTTACTGGCCCGATGGCAAGCCCGGCACCCCTGGCGTCAATGACTGGCAAGAGGATGTCGAGAATCTCCGCCTGCAGGATGGCCGCTGGTACCCCTCTGCCATGGTGATGGCCAACGGCTCCATTTTCGTTATTGGAGGTGAGGAGGGCTCCAACGGCCGAGCTGTGCCCACCATCGAGGTCCTGCCCTTTACCGGCACCAAGCCTCTCTACATGGACTGGCTCGCGCGCACCGACCCCAACAACCTGTATCCCTTCGTTGCCGTACTCCCCAGCGAGAACATCTTTGTTGCTTACTGGAACGAGGCCAGAATCTTGGACAAGACCACATTCGACACCATCAAGGTTCTTCCCCTGATTCCCGGTTCCGTGAACAACCCCTTGGCTGGCCGTACCTACCCGCTCGAGGGCACTGGCGTTCTCCTGCCCCAGCACGCACCTTTCACCGACCCGCTTGGCGTCCTTATCTGCGGTGGCTCTACCGACGGCCCCGGTCTTGCTTTGGATAGCTGCGTTTCCATCGAGCCAGAGGGTGCCAACCCACAGTGGGTACTCGAGCGTATGCCTTCGGTCCGTGTCATGTCCTGCATCGCTCCTCTTCCCGACGGTACATACCTGATCAACAACGGCGCTCAGCAGGGTTATGCCGGTTTCGGTCTTGCCACAAACCCCAACCTCAACGCTCTCCTGTACGATCCCAAGAAGCCGATCGGTCAGCGCATCACTGTCATGGCCAACACCACCATTGCCCGTCTCTACCACTCCGAGTCCATCACCCTCCTCGACGGCCGTGTTCTCGTCAGTGGATCCGACCCCGAAGACGGTGTCCACCCTCAGGAGTACCGCGTCGAGGTCTTCAGCCCCCCCTACCTGACCAGCCAGAAACAGCGCCCTACATTCACACTCCCCGTCACCGACTGGGCTTACGGCAGTACTTACACCTTCAGCCTCGGCCATGCTCCCGTCCACGGCGACATCCAGGTTTCTCTCCTCGGTGCCGTGGCCTCGACTCACGGCAACTCGATGGGCGCCCGCACGCTCTTCCCCGCCGTCAGCTGCGGCCCTACCCAATGCACTGTCACCGCGCCGCCCGGCGCCGGTGTCGCTCCTCCCGGGTGGTACCAGTTCTTCGTCCTCGACGGCGGGATCCCTGCCATCGGCGTCTACGTCCGCATCGGCGGCGACCCCGCCCGCATCGGCGAGTGGCCCCAGGTCGCAGGCTTCAAGACTCCTGGTGTCTAAGCTTCCTGACCCTTGTCAGAGACATGACTTCCTTTCTCTACACTTGGGGTTTTTGGGGTTCGCATAGGACTTTTTTTCTGATTTACACAAGCGATATCCTTCTCTTCTTTTTTCTTCCAACCTTTTTACAGACTTGGGGACCTTGCCGCCTTTGTGGTGGTAGGGGTACCTCACAGTCGCTACGGAAAATCTGATTGGGATCTTTCAGGAAAAAAGACTACACACACTTACAATAGTGTAGCAATGACGGGATTTGGGCCAATCGACTGCAACGAGGCCGCAATGGGTGTTATCAGATAGTATACAAATTGATAATGTTTTTTACTCTGTATCACGTTCTCCCACTGTCCGCTGTGCTTGACTTTGCCATCTCAACCGGTCCATGCAAACTTTAAGCCGAACTCGACAAGAGCCCTCCCACTGAGAGTAAGTAGAGAACATAGAAGGGGCCACTTTTCAAGTCCAAGCCCAGTTGTGCTCCAGGAGCCAATGACTGTCGGCGGGCGCCTAGGAAGTTGTAGCCCTGATCTCAGGCCTTCCCAAACTGCTGCCTATGCCGCCCTGGCCGTTTCTTCGGCGAGGACACCATTCCGATGGTGACGGTTGGGACTGCTGATTTCTGCGGTGTTCCTTTAAAGTTGCATACCTAGAGCGGACACAGTTCGAAAGCGGCTCCGAGCTGAGGTAAGGTTGCCGAGGGGTAGACAAACGTACGCAGTAACCCCGCCGCGGGCGGATGGGAAAATACCCCCACCATAATTGTGGCTTCCAAGGCACCTACCTACCTGCCCGTCCACCTTTGACGTAGCCGGGCCCAAGCAGCAAAAGGGAACGTACGGCCGGGGATCCCGTGTAAACAAAAAAGCAGGAAAGCAACCCGGTGTAGGTAAACACGCAATCTCCAAACGGCAGAACTCATTCTCGGAGCGATACCCCTCCACCCAAACCCCGCTGACGAAACGAAACTCCCCCAACCGCCAGGCGCTCTCGCATAGAACACCACCATCTCCATCATCATCATCAGCGTCACACAACCAAAAAAAAAAAAATCAAGATCCCAGACCCCACCAAATCTTGAAAGAAAGGCCGAACAAAAAAACATACACAAACACAGCAACAACAACAACAGCACCATGCCGCCCCCGTCCCAACTCACCGTCGCGACCCTGTCAGTCACCCGGCTCCTCAAGGAGGAGATCTCCTATGAGAAGGAGCTCATCCAGCAGAAGGCCAAGGTCGCCACGCTCGAGGCCGAGATCAAGGACGGCAAGCCCGACGAGGACGGGAACCGGGAGTACATGCTCAGACAGCTGGTGCGTGTGGCCCTCATCACCCCACCCCCCCCCTCCCCTCCGTTTCCATTTTACCTCCTACGCCTGAGCCGCCACAGTCTCGGGACGTGGGACGTAGTCCGCCGTGTTTGGCCGGAGACGGAAGACAAAGGGGACGTTGAACAATAAATATGACAAGAAGAGATGCTGACGAGCCCGCGCGCCCCAGAAACTCGCCGTGGAGGAGACGCAAAAGATCTTCCCCTCCCTGCGCACACGCGTCGAGGACGCTACCGCCAAGCTGGAGGAGCAGATCGCCCTCGCCGAGAGCGGCGGCGCGACGCCCGAGGAGCTCGAGACGGCGAGGTTGGCGCTCGCCAAGGGCAAGGAGGAGAAGACCTACGCGACCGACACCACCGGCTCGGCCTGACGCGCTTTTTTAGGTCGCCTCGTGCTCTTAACCCCCCCCCACCCCCCCCCCTCCCCTACTTCTCTTTTCTGTAGTGTATCAACAAAAAGCAAAAAAAAGACAGGTTTTTGGCGCTCGCGTTGTTGTCGGGTGACGGGCAAGCGTCGCGAAAGCAAGTTCGGACGAGCTGCTTTTCAATGGGTATCTCAGTTGGAACTATCTATGAGCTTCTCCGGGTCCGTCGCGATTCCCGTGTCTAATTGTCAACCTCCATGCTGTCGGGCGCATCCACCGTGATACGGGGCGTGTCGCCTCCGGAAGTGATTTGAGTGTCCTGCTGATCATCCATCTCAACGTCCTCCCCCTCTTCGATCTCGTCATCGTCATGTTGGGGCCGGGGCGTGCCGTTCCGGCTCGGGACCGCGCTGCCGGACCGCGAGAAGCTGCCCGTCCCGCCCGGCTGCGGCTTGAGACCGTCCGCCTGCTCCTCCGACTGGCCGTCCAGCGCCGAGGTCGGCCTCGGTACTGCGCCGCTGTCCGGGTGCGGCGTGACGTTGCCGCTGGAGACGTGCCGGGGCGTCTGCCCGTCCCTCGAGGCCTCGCCGTCCTCCTCGCCGTCCTCGTTCATGCCTTCGCGCCTCTCGACCTCCTCCTTCTCGTCGCGGATCTGCCTGCGCAGCAGCATGCCCTCGTCCATGATCTTGCTGAACTGGTCGCGGCGCTCGCGCCAGGTGACGGCGTACGTCTCGCTCTCCTTCTCCAGGTCGCGGATCTCCTCCTCGAGCTTCTTCAGGTTCGACTCCTGCTCCCCGCGCGGGCGCAGGCCCTTGGCCATGAGCGCGTTGGCGAGCTTGTCGTACTCCTTGCGCTGGGCGAGCGTGGCCCTGGCGCCCTCGAGCTGCTCGCGCAACCGCGCGTTGTTGGCCCGGACGCTCTGGCACTCCTCGAGGATGCGCTGCTGATCGGCCTTGTACCGCTCGCGCTCGCGGACGTTGGCGTCGAGGAGGAACTGCAGGCGGGCGATGCTGCTGTCGAAGGCGGCGAAGTCGAGCGTGAGGTCGTCTTTGATCTGGTCGACCTCGCGGAGGGTCTTGGCTGCGGCCTCCTGATTCGTCGTCGTCGTTTCGCCGTCCGCTTCGCCTTCGCCGTTGGCATCCTCGGGCGGCGGAGTGGGTTGCTGTTGCTTCAGTTGGGATTTTGCGATTGTGGTGATGGACACCAGTCTCTTGGTGATCCGCTTGAACGGCTTCTCTTCGATGTTGACCAGCCGCGTCTTATGCAGATCCTGCTCCTCCTTATCATCCAAGAGATTCCACGACGCCATGGTGGTGCCCTGCTGGTTCTCGAATGGATGGCGCGTTGGCTAATCGAGCGGTCGGGGTGATCGTGTTGGTCGTCAAGGGTGGTCGAACCGCGTCTTGAGCTGTCCACCAAGGCCCTGTCGTTCGACAATGGCTGCGGGATAGGTCTCTTTGTGATGTAAGGATGCGAAAGGTCCTCTACGTGGTGCAGCGCTAGGGACCAGATGCAGTTCTGGGCCAGATATCAACGCTCGAGATGGTTAGATCTTCACAAAAGTCAAAATAAAGCTCCTTCCCATACATACTTTCTCTCTCAGCCTTGCTGTAGGGGCCTTTCTTAATTGGGATTGGTTGGTGGGTAAGTGGGTGTGGGTCTCGTATGCCTGTCTCCGCTTGCCCCCCCGATGGGAGCAAAGTCAAAGCGTCCCCTTACTGTAGGCACTGTGATCTCATCTCCAATCCTACAACAACACAAAATACCTTCGATCGCACTCTTTCGGCAAATCCACCACCCTTGGCCTTACAATACTGCACGACTTTCTCAGTAGAAAACATGCCCTCTCAGGAGGAACAAGAATTGCTGGCCAGGATCGGCCAACTTGCTGGTACCTTTTCGCAACCAACAATCAGCGAAAACTGGATTCTAACCTGGTGGCGAATAGGCAAGATCAACCTTCACAAGGCTCAGCAAGCTGGCGTACAATCGGTCCCCAGCAGCCAGGCCTCTTACAGCCGGAGTATGTTCAATACTCCCCCCCAGGGGTCGTCCCGACGCTTACACGACGTAGACAACATTCACCGGCACGGCGGCTTCCCCCACAAGCATCGCGTCGAGCCTTACCCCTCAACCCGAGGGCCCTCGGGGTTTCGCCACCGATCTTTGGTGCTGAACAACAACGGTGGGACGCAAACGCCGCCGTCCGACTCGCCCACGCCCGAGGCCTCAGGTTCCGCCGGCCCATCCGGCTCTTGGATTGCCAAGAACACCCGCGGCCAGAGATCGCTGATCAACTCGGCCGTCTACGAGAAGAACAACGAAGCGCATGCCAAAGCTATCGAGGCATCGCGGCAGCAGAAGAACCGCCAACAGGATGCGCGCGAGCAGTCGCAGCTTGCCAATCACTTCCATCGCTACGGTGGCCAGGCAAGAGTGCCGCTCACCCTTACTAACGCCACAGCTACAGGCAACCACGAGGTTGAGATTAAAGGCATTCGTTTCCGCGTCGCTCACAGCGGGAGCAAGCTCATCAAGGTGTCGGGTGCGTCGCCACGTCTCCCCCGTCAGGCAGGGTACACTCACAGTCTCGTAGGAGATCTCCATCCCGTCAGCGCGACGCCCAAGGTCGCCTTTGTCGGAGGCGTCAAGTTTCACCGGAGCAAGACCGGCAATCTGTACCGAGCCGGTGTGCTCAAAGCTCAACGGTAAGAGGATCCTTTTCATGATTGACAACGGCTAACTTGAGTCACTTTCGCAGCCAAAACGGCGTCAAAAAGGTCGACGTGCCTTGCAGCATGTTTTCGCTGACTGGTATTTCATTCACAATCTCATCCGGCTACCCACCCGTTATCCGCTCACATAGGCTGGACGATTTATTACTCATGTGGGTATGAGTACTGGACACCACTAACCACGACGGTTTTCAATCTAGGTTCATGCGCCAAGGGCCCGGCCTGCCGATACGTCCATGACGCTTCGAGAGTTGCCGTTTGCCGAGAGCTGCTGCACAAAGGGAACTGCGCCAATGGGGAGTCTTGTGATCTTTCCCATGACCTGACGCCCCAACGCACCCCGACGTGCGTCCACTTCATCAAGGGCAACTGTGCAAATCCCAACTGCCCCTATGCTCACTCTAGTGTGTCCCCAGGTGCCCTGGTCTGCCGTTCATTTGGTTTGTACGGCTACTGCGACAAGGGAGACGAGTGCGAAGAGCGGCATGTCTTCGAGTGCCCCGACTTCAGCAACACGGGCAAGTGTAAGAGCAAGGGCTGCAAGCTTCTTCACCGCGAGAGGGCAAGCGTCCTTCGGAAGCGCACGCCCGAGGACGAGACGGGGGATCTGTCAAGCGATGCCGAGTCGGTCGACAGCGACGACGTGGACTCGGACGAGGTCGAGGAGTTTATCACCGACGGCGTTGGTGATGATACTGACTTCAAGGTCCAGAAGGACTTTATCTCTTTCTGATCGTGATCTCGTGCCACCCATGGGGAAGGCCGTCCCGGTTCGTCCTCCTTTTACTGACATGTTTGCTATCCACTCCACGAGGGAGTCCAGGCTTGGTAGATTCCGGGTCTCATATTGTGGCGGGCGTCTGCCGATCGCGGGAACGACCGGGGAGAAGAACAAACGATACCCAGGAAAGAAGAAGAAAACGACTATAGCATTGATACCATGCTTTCAGAAGATGAAGAAGCTGAAGCAGAACCATGATAGAAAGGATAGAGACAAAAAGAGAAACATTGGAACAAAGTTTGAAATAAACTACCATGGCGGACAATAATGACAGGTGATGTATGGCGATCAGCGTTTGAATGTAGGGTGTAATTGGTGAGAATGAAATTGGTGAAATTAGGGGAAGGCCTCGATCCAGACAATTGCCGAGACGGTGACCGGGCAGTCAAGTCAGTCCACTGACTGCCAAAAGTTTGACTTTGACCCAGCATCATTTCAGCGGGCGGGCCGACCCTCATCTGGCCTAGGACTGGGTGTCTCAATTAGATCAATTCAAATTTACCCCGCCATCCTTCATCCCATGTCTTTTTTTCTCCCTTTTTTTGCCCTTTGTTTTCTTCGATTACCCCCCTCCCCCCCCTTGTAAACCTCCTGAACTCAGCTGGCCATCCGATGTCATTGTTTTGCTCGCGCTGACACATGGGCACCTCAAAAAGCCACCTCTTCTTATCATCACCACGTACTTGGATCAACTGGAATGGCGCCCCTTGAATGAGTCGGGGATCAGCGCCACAGACGTACCTTTTTAGTGGTGACTGAGAGCCCTTTGTTCTCGACTCAGACGCTTACGAGACGCTAATAGGGTCGTCGAGGGTGGCCTTGTTGGAGGGGTTCGTGTCCTTGAAGTGCACCGCCATCTGCTCCGCCCCTTGTTGACCGGCACTGTACACTCACTACCATACAGCTGGTCTTTCCGAGCTGCGGATTGCACCACATGTGACGGTGCCGTCACCAACTTAACCAAGGGCCTCCTTTCTTCACGGGGACTTGATGTTGAATCTTTTTCGACCAGATATATACTTTTTTCCCCTTCTGTCTTCTTGTGCCTCTGCCTCCTTCCTCTGCCCTAGTTCTAATACGAGTCCATCAGGATCGCACTAATCGTCAGACGTCATCATGGGTTTACGCGACATCCTCAAGAAAAGGGACCACCTTGAGAATGGCGACGCCAGCAGCCAGGACGCCGTGGACAGGCTGGCCGCTCCTGAGTTCACCTTCATCCGATCAGATACCCATTCGCAGGAGGTCATCCACCCCCCGAGCGTGCCGGCGGACGAAACCAAGGACCAGTTCCTGAGCCCCGACGAAAGCGTCGTCGTCGTCGGCGGCGGCGGCGGCGGCCAGAAGCCCCGGCGCAGCCTCGATGTATTTTTCGGCAGCCGATCGCGCAGCGCCTCCGCCTCGTCCCAGGCGAGCACGACGTCCAACAGGAAGATCGGGAGGCGGCTGTCGGAACGGCTGCACCTCGGCCGCTCGCCCGCCTCGTCCGAAAACGTCCCGCAGAACCTACCCGACATCATAACCACGGCCGAGGGCGAAGAAGGCGAGCTGGAGTGGGAGAAGCGCGCCACGATCCTGGCGTCGGCGAACAAGAGCAGGCCCGAGACCCCGGCGGCTGACAAGGAGCCCGGTAACGCGACGAGAGGCCGGTCCCCGAGCGCGGCGGTGTCGTCCCCGGCCATCGACGAGAACATCCAGGAGGCCATCCGGCTGCACGAGGCGGGGGATTTCGAGAAGTCGACGGCCATGTTTGCCCGTCTGGCTGATCCGAAAGGGGCGAACAACACCCTTAGCCAGTTTCTATACGGTCTCGCTCTGAGGTGAGTTGCCTTGGTCTGGACTGGCCTGGGCCCTGCGCGGCAACGATGATCGTGCCTCTCCGCGCCTATGGGGATGGCCCGATGCTCGAGCGCCACCGCTCGACGGGCGATCACATTGCGTCGGAGACTTTGGCGACGCTCTACAGGTGCCACGACGGCCAGGCGCTTTGGTTTACAATGACGCGGGTACTGACCAGGGGCTGTTTTGACAGGCACGGCTGGGGCTGCGAGCCCGATCCAGAAGGGGCCATCAAGTACCTCTCTGTGGCGGCATCGAATGCAGCAAACGTCGAGCAAATGGCGTTGAAGGCCGGCCTAAAGAAGGGTGGCGCTGCCAAGGGCGAGCTCATTCTGGCCATCTTCGAGCTGGCGAACTCCTTCAGGCACGGCTGGGGCACCCCGAAGGACCCAATCGCGGCCAAGCAGGTGAGTTGCGCCAGCCCGCAGGACATATCGGACGGCGAAAGATCGCCTCCCGAAGTCGTAGTTGTGCCTGGGCGGCCAGAACTGACATCCCGTGGCAGTACTACGAGACGGCGGCGAACCTTGGAGACAGTGGTGAGTACGCCCCGATGATTCGCTCCTGGACGTCGAGGCCCGACGCAGACATGCTCGGTACGCTAACCAGCCTCGCTCTCCTCAGACGCCATGAATGAAATCGCTTGGTGCTACCTCGAGGGCTTCGGCTGTAAAAAAGACAAGGTACGTTCCGTCATATACCGCCCGTTCCTTCGTCATGATGCGCACGTCCGAGTCGACAAACCCAAGACCTGAGGCTTGGCCCCTGGGCGAGGACAGCATTAGCCTCAACAGCCCCGGGTGATTTGTAGCTCGTATCAACAAGCGCACAAGTCATGGGATGAACGCGTATGTCTGGTTGACAACCACCTGGGATCGTCAGCAGAGTTGCTCGGTCGGGGTTGGGCATCAACACAGCGGCCTTGAAAAGCGGCCGCCACTCGGCACCCGCGCAAGACGCATGTCCAGGCCCGTCACATGAGGCTGACAACATGTCCAGTTCGCAGCAGCCCGTTACTACCGGTTGGCCGAAAAGAACGGCAACAAAACACTAGGCAACTCCTGGTAAGTCGTGCCCGTCGCGTTATCCCCACTGGCTTTTCGTGGGTTTTCCCCAGAGCTGGATACGGCGTATGCATCACTCAGGGAGGGGTGGTGGAAAGGGCTGCAGCTCCCTGTCGCGAATGACTCTCGTGCTGCGGCATTGATAGGCTCGCGAGGTCTCCCGCCCCTTGGCGCGGCAGCTCGCCCTGCTTTCGTCCTCTTGGATGACAGTAAGCTTCCAGAGCTGCACGTAATTACCACCTGCTGCTGCAAGCTGTACTGCGCTGCACCGCAGGCCTCGAGCGCAGATACCCCGAGTCTTGATGCCGCTTTCCGAGTGGTGCATCGCGATCTCTCGCCCGTTTCCATCTTTTGTATTCCGTTCCTGGCGCCATAGCCCCCATGACCTGGCGCCAGTGTGATCTGACCACCACGCTCCGTAACACAAAGACTGACGATAGCTCCCCCCCCTCCCCTCAACAGGATTTGGAAGGAGAAGTACGACACGGATGCCGGCAAAGAAAAGAAGTAGCAGGCACGAACGGGTGGAAGTTGTCGGAGTGAGAGAGAGGAGAGGAAGGGGAGACTACCCTACGTGGTGTGTAAGACGGCCGAACCGTCGGTGACACGGAGTCGCATACTCGAAACGGGTATGTGCGGACGGCGGCCCCGTGCAGCCAGCTCCCGTCGGCGACTCCCTTTCTTCCTGCCGCGCGGTGCCACCGACGCGCAAGATCGTCACACGGCACGGCGGGTGCGCCCTCCCTGGCCGTCATTCCTGAATCGCGCTGAAAAAGCGTTGCGATAGTCAGGCACGGTACAAAGTACAGCAGTACGAACAAAAAGGAGCTTGTTTGTTCTTTAGCCTCCCCTCTCTTCCCTGTCACTCCCACCCCCCTTTTCGAGCGACTCTTGAATGACTGTATGGGGAGGACGGAGATGGCGATTCGGGTGACGCAAAAGAAACGTACAACAGCGAATGGATGGGCCGAAGAACCCCGCGCCGCGCACGGGTTCCATCGGTCCATGCTGTGCGCCGTGGGGTCGACCGACGGGCCTGCAGGTCTCGTGTGTTGCGGGGAGCTGGGAGGCGTGAAGAAGACGGGGGGGGGAGGGGGGAAAGCAGGCAGCTGTCGCGGATAGGTTCAAGGCCTTGTCTTGGACACATGCCGCGCCGAGCTGGCTCATTCTTCGCGGGCTGGGCCATGCACACACCTACACATACACATACACATGCGGCTTACATTGAGCAGAATTTGTTGTGTGAGGTTTCATTGTCACTGCTTGGGCACACTGAGGAGTTATCGTGAGGACCGGGAGGGAGGCGCTTCTATCGTCTTTTCCCCCGGTTCAAGTTGTCGTTTAAACATACCCTGCACGTTGCCATGCCGAAAGTTCCACAGTTTAATAATACATCTTGAGATCTACCTCGTGGTTCTTTTATTTTACTTTTATTCTTTTATTAATCCGGCCGGGGGGGGGGGGGGCGGAGACGGAATAGGCAATCATCGGCACCCGGAGGGGGGTGGACCTCCCCCCCTGGTTCAGGACGCCCGGCGTCTGTTCTCGGCCGGCCCGAGGCAGGGCCTCCCTCCCGACGTCTTACAACCTCACGGACTCGCCGTCCCATTGCCACATTGACACATTACCCCCCCTGAAAGGAAGATGGGAGAGAAGGAGGGAGGATTAAAGGGCTGGGAAGCCGCTACATGACCGGTTCATATCGACAACGCGAACGCGAGGACTCTCATGGACCTACCGTCTTCGGGGGCCGTGTGGCCCTTTTTTGTTTTTGCGACGGGCGAGGAAAGAAGTCTCTGCTCCGTTTCCTCTTCTCTCGGACCCTTTACCTGCAAGTTCCCGAGGAACTCAGGGGCACACAGATGGAGGGCGTACGGCCCTATCTGTACGGAGGCGAGGGGGGGGGTTCCCGCCGCGGTTCCTGCACGCCGGGGGGGGGGGTTTGGCAGCAGTCTGGAGGGGGAGGGATACACCGAGGGGACGACGGTGTGCTCGGTGGGACGGCGACACAACCCCGCGATGAGACGGTACCGTCGCCCGTGCATTCCTGGAACGTGAGAGTCACGCGTGTTGCGTGCGGCCTTTGTGCGGAAGACCAGGGGGCCGGCCGATCACGGTCTTCGTGGAGAGTCGAGGGGTGAGAGAGAGAGAGAGAGAGAGAGAGAGAGAACAACTCGTCGTACCGTTTCCCAAGTCCACTTGCCTCCATCTTCGAACCGTTTCTTAGAGCGACGTCCCCGTCCTCCTCAGTGCGCGTGGCCCCCCCCTCCCCCGAAACGGTGTGCCTTCGAACCCGGTCGACGCCCCCCCAAGTTGCCAAGGACGCGAAGAAAGGGTTCCAGGTCGTCGTGATGGCGGACATACGTAATGCGGCCGGTAGCCGCCTGGACATAGCCCTCTCTCTCTCTCTCTCTCTCTCCGAGAGATGCAGTAGCAGATGCTTTAGCTCGCAAGAATGGGGCTGGGATCAACCAGATCGCGGGGAGGCGAGCTCTCCCCCCCCCCCCCCCCCTCGGCGTGATGAATCGCGTTGCGGAAGCGAGGTACGTATGCTGTTTTGGATCATTCCCGATCCAGCGCCGGCTATCGACGTATCTCTCATCGCGCGCCGTTGTCAAAGTGACAGATCAACCACCATGATGTAGTCGTTCGTCTGTTGAGCGGACGAGAGGAACCGGGGGGGGGGGGAGGGGGCGAGGGGGAGAGAGCTTGCAATCGTTCACGACGCCATGTCTATTGCCGTTCTTCTTCTGTGCAGAGTGTTTACGTAGTATGTCGTGGGCAGGATCGAGGGCGTCCTTGCTCGCAAAGAGTTAGAGCGCGCGGGCGTGTCCAATGAGCGGGTGCAACGTCAGCAAAAAAACTCTCGCGCTCTTTTTTTTTCTGCACTTATAAACTCACCTTGGCCTCACCTTTAGGCCCGGGACCGGACCTTGTAGGTCCAGATGGCGCGAAGTGCTTCGGAAGGTGGCGCGGAGGGAGAGAGAGAGAGAGAGAGAGAGAGAGAGAGATGAACGACATCGGAACTTTACGTAGTAAGTCGCCGGCTCGTAACTTTACATCATGACCGCTGACCTGCCTCGTTTAGCTTTTTTGCATCCGGGGCTACGAGGTGAGCGGGAAAGCAGGGTAGTGCGTGTGCAGGGTGAACGAGCGGCCCTTTTCCCGCCACCAGACCGTCTCTTCACCGACGGCATAAGTGCCGCGTCTCTCGGCAGCTAAACGCTCTCCAAAAGGTCGGGGATTGCTCACGACGTAGGATCTCGGCGCTCGCTTCTTGTCACAGGGCGTCTACCGTAGTGAAAGTTCAAACTTGCCTTAGTCACGTTTAGCAGCCAGCCCCCCCCCCCCCCTTCCAGCTCCCTCGGGAGCTCGCAGCTTGTTGCTCTGGATGGCTGCTTGTTGGGTGAAGGGAAGATGGCTAAACAAAGCGAGGCCAAGATGACTTTGCTGCACATCATCCATCACGCATATGCATTACATACGTCCATGGACGCGCAAGCTGAGGGGGGGGGGGACGATTTGGACCCGGCGCACGAGGACAGACGCACGGCGGGAGCAAGTAGATCGGAACAAAAGAGAGAGAGAGAGAGAGAGACGGAGGGAGGGGGGAAGACAGAAGCATGCCATTCATGCCTCTCGCCTTGCCTCGCGACATGCCATCACCGCGACCCCAAAGCATGCGGCCGCTCGAGAGATGTCTTAGACACGCAGACAATTCCAAGAACGAGGTCCTCGTCTCTGCACCGCGGCATGGAAGCTCCCCCCCCCCTTCCCAAATGAACGCCACGCGATGAGCCACACAACCTCTGCATGCCTCTTCCCTCTCTGCCTCGCCCCTCTAGCTAAGCAAGTGACGATGCGTGTGTAAGTGCGCGCGCATCTGCCTGTCATCTTACCATCCCCCCCATCTCAGTGAGAGATTTATCTAGGCATCTCACCCACCGTTCGTAAATACCCGACGAGAAGAGAGAGAGAGAGAGAGAGAGAGAGAGAGAGAGAAAGAGCCCGTAGTATGTCTAAAAACCTACCGTCCACTCGTTTTCCCCTATCGCCCCGTCTCAGGCAGTCACCTCGCGATGCGAAGGAAGCTAGCTCATCCGTCATCAGCGCGCCTCTCCCAGCACTCCCAGGTCCCGAAAAACGAGACTAACACACGCACACACACACACACACACACACAGAGCTTTCCAACCTTTCCCCATCGCCGCCCGACCGTCTCATTATTAGCGTGCGTGTACAAGCCTAGTGTGGCTTGACCCTTGTCTCTCTCTCTCTCTCTCTCTCTCTCCCTCTTCTCTTCACCCGCCAAAAGACAAAGACGGCGCTACGCACAAGCTCCCTCCCTCTCTCCCGAGCTATGAAGCTCCCAAGCTCCGAACAATCCCATTCTCTCTCGTCAGCTCCATTGTCTTTTCTGCGCCCCAGGTTAGTTAGTATAGTCTGTTTATCCCCCCCCCCATCCACCCACCCCCCGGGTTCGCAAAGGCCCGGCTCTCTTACCCGCATGCCGCCAGCTTTGACGGGCTCTGCCTGCCTGCCTCGCCGCGCCCGAATCTGCATAATACCAATGATACATCACGACACCCTCCGACCCCCGAATTATCAACCAATCCAGAACCTCGGAAAACGTAAACAAGGGGAAGACGACGAAGAGCATCGCCCCCCTCCCCCCCCTCTCCTCTCTTAGAACTACTACTAGGTGACCTCTTTCCACTGCCCGAATGACCCTCTCTGGAGAGGATCCCCCCCACCTTTCGCCGAAATCAAAGAGACTCAGGTCACTCACGTACTTCTCTCGCACCTCACTGGTCAAAAATCAGGTTGCCGTTTTAACATGTCGACATGGGGGAAACCCCATGGTCCCTCCCCCCCACTTCTACACCACACAAACACTTACTGACTTACATCCTCTCTCTCTCTCTCTCTCTCTCTCTCTCTCTCTCTCTCTCTCTCTCTCTCTCTCTCCGTCTCTCTCTTGCTCTCGCTCTCTCTGTGACTCTCACCAGACCTAGCCGCCTGGCGTCCTCGCCCTTCTGGGAGGGGACCCCCCCCCCCCCCCCCCTCCCCCTTGCTCACCCCGAACCGGGACCCTTACCCTCCACCCGAGGATCCCGCAGGCTGAACGATCAGCGACGCACGGCGACGGCCCCCAAAAAGAGATAATGGGAACATACGGCGCTGGTGCTTATTTTAGCCTTTTCCCACCTCGGAGAAGGGGGGAAAACACCCCCCCGGTGTCATCTGCCCTTCCACCATCGTGATAGTCGCAAATGTCACACATCATCACGGTTCCGATCAAGTCATATGGGGAGGGAAAGCAGCGGTGTGAGTTTCTGGTGATTGTAGTCAGTTCATGCCATGTATTTTCGGCATTTGCAAAGATGGAGCAGTAGTTATTGTTGTTGCAGTAGTAGTGGTGGTAGTAGTAGTAGCTACACGAATAGGAAAAAGGCGCACCCTTTGGTAGAGCTACTAAGCAACGAGAAAAGGGGGGGGAGTAACGAAGCAACGACGGGCTAGTCATGTCTGCTCGTCGACCCGAGTAAACCAAAACAAATCATCTCCACGCCGTGCTAGCTGTTCGTTTGGCTCGTGTGCATGTATGTGTATGCGTGCTGGTATGTCTCGCGTGAGTTGGATAAGAAATACTGGACGGCAACATTATTGCTGGGTGATGAGAAGAAGAAAAAGCGCTTTCCAAGGGCAGTATTGATGTATCGTTTCGTTTGATTGTCATTGATTCATGAGATTCGTTTCGACTCATTTCCGTTTCCACGTTTCGTGGCGAGACGCTCTCTCGTTTCTCGTCCAAAACAAAAAACAAAAAACAATCTGCAACTGTGCGCGGCGCATGGCTACTGCTGCTGCCGGCTTCCTTTCCACAAAAGAAATAAGACTCGAAACAAAGGGGGAAAAAAGAAAACTAAATCGCAGTCCCGTCCAAACACCTTGCCTCCTCTCCCTCCTTGTGAGATGACGTCCCTCATAGTTTGTGAGACCTGCTCTCCTCCCATGAACCCAAGAATCCCTCCCTCGCTGACCATCCTCCTATCCCGTTCCCAAAGCCAATCGCTCCCTTCCCGGTTTCCATTGTACAAACATCGGAAAAGGCTGGCCGTCCCGTGTTCCCTTATCCCGGCCAACCGCCCGCTCAAGACCCCCCCGCCTCGCCTTGAAAAAGCAGTAGATACCAAACTAGATATGTGAAGAAACACAGTGATAACAAACCAGAATTTCAAGAATGCTCGCTCGCTTGCTAGATACCGAGAGGAAATGCGAAATATTCCCGGATAAAAAAAAGAAGAAAAAAGGAAAAATGAGAAAGAAAAAAAGGGAAAAAAAAACTTGGGCAAAGAATATGTCCGAAGAGCTTCGACCGTGGGGCGGTGAAAAGAGGTTTTGTTTGGTGCGTGAGCAACAATGTCTGGGTGAGTGTTTTGTTCCGCGGGAGCGGTAGAAGTGTATGACGAGCTTCGGCTAAGAAGATGAGACAATTCCAAAATAGATGAATGGGGATTTTTTTTTGGGTGTGTGTGTGTGTGAGAGAGAGAGAGAGTATTGTAATGAGTTGAGAGTCGTCGAACGTGATGATCATGGATCGCTTTTCGTCTTGCTGTCTTCTTTATTCGTTAGCGCCGGCTTTGGCGCTGTTGCCTTCCGACACCATTTTGGCAAAGTTCCTGACGACTTCACTGGGAATTTGGTCCCAAAGGAGAGATCTAGTGTAGACCTCAGCCGCCGACTGTTTCGTGCTCCTCATCGCCGCAAGGGCGTCGGCGAGGTTTTTGCGCCCTTGGCTCGTGGAGCGCTCGGGGGCGTTGTTGAGGAAGTCCTGAGAGTTGACGCCGTTGTACTGGGCAGCCGAGAGGCCGAAGAGCTGCTCGTTAGCCTGCTCGTCCGTCGGCTGGGTGAGCGAGTCACCGAGTTGGCCGAGCATCGAGGGCACGACGCCGCCCATCGAGGTGTCGCCCATGGATCCGGCCGAGTTGTCCACCCACGAGCCGCCAGAAGGCTGAGGCGCGACGGCGTTCATGGTGCTAGATGCCTCGTTGATGCCGGCGTCCTTGAAGACGTTCTCGAGAAGCGTGGCGGCTTCGGCGCGCACGTCTTCCGACACTCGCGGGATGGAGGGTGTGGAGCGGCTCGACAAGACAAAGGCGCCAACGAGGAAAAGCATGAAGAGGATGCCGCCTTGGGACGACGACTTTTCGGACTCGGCAGAGAAGGCTGGCTCGGCCTTCTTGGCCGGAACGACTTGAAGCTCCTGCTTGACTTCCTGCTCCATCGAGTACTCGCCAAGAAAGTTGACGTTGTCCCAGGTGCCGGGCATGGTCATGCCGTCCATGTCGTCGTAGCTAGAGACGAAGGCGTTGTTGGAGGGGGCGGTCATGGCTGCGTTCTCCAGCCGCTGGACGTGGTCGGTGAGAACGCTGACCTTCTTGCGAAGCTCGCCCGTCTCGATCGTGTGAGCGCGAATCATCTCCTCCTTCTCCATGGTAAGCGATTCGATGTATTCCTGGTTGAACTGCTTCTCCCTCAGAAGCTGCTCCATCTGTTTCCTCATCTCGGCCATCTCCTCCTCCATGTCGGTGAGAACGGCGGAGAACTGCTTCTTCTCATCCTCCAGACGCTCGGTGTGCTGCTTCTTTCTCTGGCGAGAGTCGAGGCTGTATCATGTGTCAGTCACGGGCATCCCAAGCGAGAGGGAGGGAGATGAGAGAGGGGGGAGGTGGGTCACTCACGCTGCCTGTCGATTCCTCAACAGTCGTTTTTGCTGCTTCAACTCCTTGATCTCCTGTTCATCGGTGGACTGGGCGATGAGTTGGTCGATGTTGCTCAGGTTGCGCTCGGCCGGGATGTCGAAGCGGGCGTTCTTCTTCCGGATACCGTCGCCTCTCCTCATGTCGTTGTGCGAGCGGATGGCGGGGCTTCCAGGACGCATCTTCTTGGCCATGGATTCGGCCTGGCCAAGCCAGCCCTTTTGCGGAGAGGCCGGGATGGACTGGTTCCCTGAGCCGATGGGAGCAAACATGTTGATCTGGCCGGTAGGGTTGGTGAAGGGAGTCTGGCCTTGGATGGGTCTTTGGAACATGGGCGTGCTGTTGTCGTACTCGGCGGGCATTCCATCGAACTGCTGCAGGGGAGTGCAGGAGCCGGACGTGTTGGTCAGAGACCAGGGGTTGCCTTGGTGGCCGAAAGGAGAGGGCTGGGCATGGTCGAGGCGCATGAAGGGGTTGTTGTTGGTGGTGGTGGTGGTGGTGGTGTGCTGTTCCATGAATGGGTTATTGGACGGTACGGACTGCATATCGACCGACTGCCAGTCTTCGGTCTTGGGCGAGAAGAGAGAGCCGCCGACGGCGAATGATTCTCTCCGGCTACCGGCCATGGGAGGCGACATTTCGAGACCAGAATCGAGTGCGCTGTGGTCCAAGATGTTCTCGTCCAAGATGCTGTGGTCCTCCTCTTCGTAGTACTTTTGCGCTTGTGTTGTGTCTACAGTCAAGGGTGTCGATCTGTAGTAGGCCGGCATCTGGTACGTTGAGACCATTTCTGGTATGTGTGGTCAGCAGTCGGGTGATGACTGCGGTTTTGTGCTCTGATGGCGATGGTGCCTATTTTTCTAAATCTTTTACGGTCGTGTTAGTCGATGGCGGCGGTGAAGATGGTCCAGGGTTTATTTTTGGGATGGAGTGAGATGTGGGGATCCGATCCTGCTGTGTGCGCGCTTGAGTGACTCGCGGACAAGGGCAAATAAATGCGCCTAGGCTGGCTGTGTGGATGAAGTGATGAAGGCGGTGGGTGCATGCAGTGAGATAGAGAGGGAAAACCCGC
The DNA here is from genome assembly GCA_030867225.1 of Colletotrichum caudatum. Lineage (NCBI taxonomy): Eukaryota > Fungi > Ascomycota > Sordariomycetes > Glomerellales > Glomerellaceae > Colletotrichum > Colletotrichum caudatum. The sequence continues at coordinate 51,769 of MU846047.1, forward strand.
AGTGGGAAGTTGAGCTTTTTGTCAAGAAGACAAGAAAGCAGCAGATGCGCGCGGGCTGGAGTGAGGGCAAGTAGGCAGGGAAAAAGCAGAGGGCGGAGGCGGTCGAGCGGGATGAGTGATAAGAGAGGCTGGTGGGGATGGGATGAATGAGATGGGATGAGAGAAGGCGCACCGCACGGGTGGAGGGTGGCCGGAAGTTTTAAAGGGCAGTGCGTGCAGAACGAGAGAGAGAGCACGACGACGGAGGAGCTGAAGGTGGGGAGTTGGAACACACTTACAGGCTTGAGGGGATCGGTTCTTCTTTTCGTGTAGTACGAAGCTGCAATGCACTCCAGATCTTTGTGGCAAGTCGAGCAGGTCAGACACAGGACAGGGCGGGGAAAGCCTCGAGTATGTATGTACGAGAGTCGATGAGGTGTGTGTGTGTGTGTGTGCGTTTGTGTGTGTTTGTGTGTGTGTGTGTGTGTGTGTAAATTGGGAGGGAGAGGGAAGAGGTATGCGGAAGGAGGATGGATGGATGATGGGACAATAATAAACAATTGTGTGTTGCAATGATGGGGAGATGGTCCAAGATGGGGTGCCGGATGCATGTATGTATAGACAGACGTTTGTATGTACGGCGGGAAAAAGCGCAGGATGTTGTGTGGTGAAGAGGGACGGATGGATGGCTTTGTATTTTCAACAGCAACGGCGGCACTTCTGCGCCAGTCTCGGGATGTGAGGTACTTGGTAGTAAACGGTGGGGGGGGGGGGGGGGGCTACCTAGGTACTTCCTTGGCTTCGAGAAAGAATATCCGTACGGTAGACATGGGATGGGGGAGGGAAGAGGAGAGGTGGGTCGCAGTAAGGTAAGGTAAGTAGTAGTACTGTGGAAGGTCAGGCTGGACCGGGTCTTGATCCTAGTCCAGGGTTAAAGGGCCAGTGGGGAACGACAAGAGGGACGAACGCGAGACCGAGCCGGGATGGAGATTCGAGAGTTTGAGCGAGAGACACAGAGAGGGGAGAGCTTGTTACGGACTAGACGACTAGGAGTGCGGTGCGGTACGGTACGGTACAGACGGGAGGAGACGGACGGAGTGCTAGGTGGAGAAGGAGAGAGGGAGAGAGAGAGAGAGAGTGTGTGTGTATGTGTGTGTCTGCTCCTGCCTGCCTGCCTCACTCTGACTCTCTCATTCTTACTCTCGCATTGATGGGTGGGTGGGTGTGTGGTCGGTCACTCGTTTGTGTGGAAAGTGGCCGACAGATAGACGGATGGAGTGGGTGGGTGTGTGGTGAGCGAGCCCAGTCAGCAACGAGAGAGCAATAGACAGACATGATGCTCGCGCGAGTGAGAGACGGAGAGAAACAAAGTACGCTCTTTGGCGTGTACCTACTACCTACCTACACAGAGTAAGAACGACGGACATCATGATGCCAAGGCGAGAGATATCTCGTCCTTTCACTGCTTCCCTGGATTCCGGGCCCTTGACAATGAGTGCATGGTCTGTTATCTGCTACACGCTGCTTGTCCCTGTCGTTCGCGGTGACCTGCTGCTCCCTCCCTCCCAGGCGGTGGGAGCCTCCCAGGCGGTGGGAGATGATTGCCCTTGGGCATCTTGTCAGTGTGTCCTGTCATGCCATGACGGATTGATCCAACCAACCAACCATGGGCGAGGACCGGGTTGGCATGGCAGGACGAGGGACAGGCAGACGGGGCGCCGTAGAAGGATTCCTTGGAACAAGACACGGCCGTGCAAACCAAGACCAAGGGGCGCGGGTTGGGTTGGGGGATAGGAGCATCGAGCATTGAGCAGGGGTTCTGTTTGACATTAGACCGCCTCGAACTCTCTCTCTCTCTCTCTGTCGTCACGGTCTTTATCAACTCGATAGGCTTTGCGCTTGCCGTCGTCCCGTGATGTGTGCGTGTGCGTGTGCGTGTGTCTCTTTCTGTGTTTTTAGTAGGTACCCAAGGCAGGCAGGCAGGCATGGCAAGCCAAGGTACCGCTCGGCTTGCTAAAGCAGGCGAAGTACATCGAGACCGAAGTGGCTTGCTGGTACAGCAGGAAGTGCTCCGGGGCTTAGACTACGGTGTGTTTGGGAATAGCAACTGCAAGGAAGGTACACTGGGTGGGGGGGCAGGGAGCGAGTTGGAAGGCACAGCAAGCACATAGCATTTGCAGACAGTTACTGATAGTGCTCAGACTCAAGAGAGAGAAAACCCAACCCCACGCCCAGTCGATGCGATGCGCTCCGACTGGATTCTCTGTGCGCTCAGTCGGCCGGGCCCTGTGGCTCGCTCGCTCACTCTGTTCCAGGAAGGTGTGGCCGGGCATGCGGGTGTCAAGCTGGGTACGACAGGCTTCAGCCGGCGAATGAGGTCAGTGGTGGTCAAGGAGGACGACAAGGCCTTTTTTGCCTTCTAGACATCTGTCTGGGTCGTGACCTCGATGCGCCGGGCTCAGATGGACGGGGATCTTGCCGGAAGACATTGGCGAGCGGGGAGGGTCAGTCGAGAGCGAGACGGTTCGGCCGCAAGCCGGAACCGACCAATGGAGAACGGGAAAATTTATTTTATTTTTATTTTATCATTTCAGTTAGGGACAAGATGTTTTTTGTTGGACGGGAAAAGCTGTTAGGCTAAAAAAGCCCAGACGGAAAATGGAAGGGCAGCCAGGCTTGGTGAACGTAAATGGAATAGCGGTCACGGCCACGGTCACGGTCACGGTCGGACGGTGGGGGTTGGGCTCGCATCTCAGACCAAAAACCGTTCGGCACATGGTCGATCAGAGGAGAGAGGGCTGGAAAAGGGAAGATGAGACGGAGAGTTTGACAGATGAGAGAGATATGATACGGTGGGCCAGAGACGGAACCATGACCGTTAACGGTTCAGATCATAGGGCCCCGACTATGGTACGGAACGGCTAAGCTGATTGGAGCAACGACACGGGCGCATAATAGATAGTACCTACCTGCCTTGGGTACCTAGGTACTGTAGTGTAGCACTCGCCGAACCAGGGTGCACTGCTCCCGACACTGGCGACTGGACCGGGTGAGGATGACGTACCTCCGTACCTTGATGGACGAAGCCATTGCAATGACCAAAAACGGAAGGAAAGATGGGAAAACATGAGGTGAGATGGGCTGTGAGTGGTGTTGACTGATGGGCTTAAAGGGTCCTGTCCTTGAAGGGGGGGGAAACAACATATGACCTTGCATCGCATCCACTGGACGAGACGGCGAGACGGGCGAGACGCGAACGACCCGGCCGCACCGCACCGCAGCAGCTCTCTCCAACAGGTTGGGCATCGACGGCCGCTCCCTCTCCCGCGATAGGCTCACTGCCCGTTTGTTGATACCCAAAACCCAAGAAAAGAACCAGGACGTGACACCCCTCCGGAAAGCCCCAGTGTACCCCTAGACCTCCCGCGCATCCACTGACAAGCCACTGTTTCTCGTCTCGGTGTTCCTATTGCTCAGCGCTCAGCGGGGTGATCACACGGGTCTATTCGTAGGCACAGATAGGTAGTAGTAGACAATGGGTGGCTACAGGCCAACGGCGGTGCGGTCGGTACGAATACCCAAGTCTAGGTAGGTGGGATGGAGGGCAGGCATCTGGACTGGATGCTGCTTACTTCAGCCGCGGCGGGCGACATGCCCACCCAGTAGGTACCTACGGTCCGTATCGACTCCCTTGGTGGGCATGATGCTATCGCCTGTCATGCTCGGCTCTCCTTCCGTATCATTGTTGCCAAACCAGACAATGAGGCTAGCAAGCCATGACAAAGGCGGAGCATTGCCGGCAGCCACACCTGTCAGTGCGATAGCGCGCATCCTGTTTCTCCGTTGGGTTGGCGATAGGGACGGCCAGTGGCTCGAGCACCTCTTTTGGGCTCCAAGATAATACCTAGTTTACCTACCTAGGTATCTAGTGGAGGTACAGACAGCATGACGAGTCCCCGTTCAGAGTCGCATCGTCCAGTGTTTCCAATCATCTGGTCGGTTAACCACACGACCACACAGTTGGAGAGGTCCGGGAGGACGAGCACGACGACAATGCCCCCCCGATCCGATCGATCTCTCTCACGGGCCTGGCTGGGAAATGCCTTGATGCCGTGGAAAAATTTCTCTTCCTCAGACTAGGACGCCCCGTTTGTTCTCCCGATCCCGCGAGACACAATGCGCAATCAGCCAACCTCGTCTCCTGTAAGTCGGGATCATGCTCGTACCCTCGGACCAATGCCCTCAGCCACATCCCTGGTACACCGAAAGCCACCTATCGCCTACCGGTACAGGCTACACAGTACGGTACACATCGGACGCCTTGGCTGACGGGCCAAAAGTCAATTCCAACATCGGGAGGCACCATGAGGGGGGCGCGGCAAACAAACAAGCAAGGAAAGAGTCAAGGTGCGAAGGGGAAAAAAAAGATGGTGGCTGGAAGACCAACATCCGGAACCACCCTCCCCCAAATCCAAGGCCGCCGGTGATGCCCAAGCACGAGTGTCAACAGTGGCCAGCCACTCAGCCTCAAGAGACGCGTGAGCCCCAGCTCCACTGTGCTTCACGGCCGCATACAGAGCGACCCGTCACCAGCTTGAAGACCCTCATTCTCCTTTGTCGGTGTGCCGTGGTGCTTGTTTCTGGCTACGTCGCCCCAGGGCAGGTGCGCGCGGTTCGAGCAAGTATCTCAACGCCCCCGGTGCCGTATCAGAGGTACCTTGGTCAGCATCTCGGGTGACCTCGCCGTCACTCGAACCGTGGCGACGAGGCCATCTGGGATGCCATCGTGTGTGTTTGGTCAGTCGGCCGTGACCAATTCATCACACGCGTTTTCGCGTGTCGAAGCGCGCCAGACGACCAACCCGGACTGCTGTATAGTAGGCCAACGAGAAGGAGAGAATGGAAGGGAGAGGTCCCCACGCCGTGCTGCAGGATCTCGCCGCGTTAGAGAGATCCATCGACGACGACGTGAATCATGCACGACTCCACCGACGTGCCCCGGACCACACACGGTGGTGAAGATGCAAAGTTGGGATGCCGGAATCTCAGATTCCTCCCGATGACACTCGCACCAGAAAAAAGAAGTAGAAAAAAAATTGCGCTGCCCGCGTTTCTCGCACCAATCCAGTAGGTGGACCCACCCCTCGCCTTCTGGAAAAACTCGGCCACCGCAAAGCCAAATGCCTACCTACATCGTAGCTGGGTAGGTAAGTACCTATGGAAGGTGGGAAGGCACGCTAGGAAGGTGAGAGAGAGCGTGACGGCACCGTTTGAAAAGTGGGTATATGTCTACCTAGGCAGATACCTAGGTAGGTACCTACCTTTAGGTAAAAGCGACCCGCTAATGGACCTGCGCAGTCCCCGTCGCAAGCCAATCGTCCAAGTGAGGCGAGCGAGCAAGCGAGCGTTGCTACTATCGTACCTGACAGGGACGGATTGGAATGGACGCGGGAACCTCACTTGCACTGTCGATTGCTGTGAATCCAATCCTACCTTACGTGCCTACCTCGTGTAGGGAGATCCCTTTCCGTGAAAGCCACCACCTCACATCACTTAGTGACCTCTTCACCTTTCCCAGCGCCTCGTCTGCCAAGCCAGGCCGAACCGCCTGTAGCCGTATCGCTCCCCAAGTACCTATTCTCGGCTCTTGCCAAGAGGTCCTGCGAGAGCATCACTCGCACATTACACATACCTGACCTCAACTGCCGCCGCGCCCGAGGTACCTGACCCCTACCTACCTACCTAACTACCTACCTACCCAAGTTCGCCGCGAGTCCAGGCCGCGGCCAGCAGTCCTGTGAGTGCTGGAGCTGGAACTGGGCTTCATGTAACATCCAATACGTCGTCCCGTCTCGTTGCCCCTCACGCGTTCCTGACGACGGAGCCCAATCTGTGGCCTAGACCCGGCCAACACCTCTGGCCAACGACCCTTAATCTGAGTAACTTGATTCCGCAGCCGCAGCTTCAGACCGCCAATCCTCCTGTTGGATCGGCGTCGTTTACACAAAGTACGACAGGAACACGCCTCTTCCTGGGTCACGTTCCGATACGCTCAAGGTCTTCAGTCGGCGCTTGTTGCGCCGGCTGGCTTATCCACACGGATGTCTCCCCTTCCTCTTCGACAATGATCCCGTTGCCTCATCGTACTTCTCACGCGCCTTGCATGGATTAGAGGCCTCGCCATGGCGATTTTTGGGCCTTCCCCCGTCTGTCGTCTTCCACCGCCTTGTTCTGCTCCGCCTGACAAGGCACCCTTCTCGTAAGGGGCGCGGCTGACCGAAACATCGTACCCAACTGTATGTTGTTGCCCAACCTGGCGACCAGATCGAGATCGGATGATAATCGACGGCCGAAGAGCCCTGAGAGCTCGTTGTTTGCCGTCTAGCATCCAGCTCCCTGCGGAGGGTCACTCTGAATAACAAAGAAACAGCAATTCGACTGACTCAACGCCTCTTTCATGCTTCTGGTTCATGCTCTTTGTCATCATTGGCAGTTGCCCCAGGCTTCGGATTGTCCTGCATGGCTCTTGGTTAATCAATTCTCTCGGACTCTCGAGACACCCACAGCCCAAGTCGTCGCCAACGGCTCGGACAGTCCGATCGTTCAACAATTACCACTCCTTGATCTCTTTTGCCGGAATACCATCCAATTTCCAACAAGGTCCATGGCTGATGATGAAAAGCAATATCTCGTTCAGCCACTCCTGGGACGAAGTCCCGACAGGGCTGACCCCAGCGGGGCATCTGAACCTCGGAGCATCCCTGCTCCCTGAATTATCGGTTTACCTAGGTAGGTCTAAGACTGCTCTCTCCGACACAGCATCCCGGCGAGGATCCCCAGTCTCACTTGGCCTTGCGCCCGACATTGCGGGCTAGCAATACGATCGATACCTGGAGACCAACTCCACGCGGCCTCTCGATGATCGAAGAGGATGGAGGGGTCGATCACCATGGCCCAAATCTCTTTCTTCCCTTGACTCACAGTCATAGCCGTTGTTGCCGTCAATTTTTGTCGGTGAGCCCCCCACCGGCAGCTTAAGCTTCGCGTCCCCGGGGTCCACTCCGGGACTACTTCCAGAGTCTCTCCCTTGCTCTTCCAGCTTGGAAGTCGGAGATTGACAATCAAGCGATGGATTCAAACCCCCGCCACTTGCCATGATGCACGATGCCGCGGTCCACAGCTTCCGTTTCACTCTTCCGACGTCATCCAGAACCCTGGGTCCGTCTGGGTCTCTGTGGACTGCTTCTCCTCGGCGAAAAAAAAGAAAACAAAGAACTGGGTTGATATTGTGCGCGGTGACCCTAGTCGCGTCAATCGAGATTCATCAGGAGCAATGTCCCGACGGCAAAAGTCTTCAGAGCTTGGATCATTCTGGTTCCGGATTCCATTCATGCACGCGCCCAAGATTCCCGCTCTGTCGCAAACGGATGACTGAGACTCTGGTGGGTTCCAAGAGCTGGTCGGAACCTTTCCCCGTCCACAAAACCGACGCCTCCGTGGCGGTGAACAGAGGCCGTGCAGGTAGCCAACCCACGAACGGCTATCATCCCGCGTCGATGGAAGTCCTCGGAAGCAAAAAACCACTTCGTCTCCAGAGCAATGACTCTTTTGGGGGGGAGATGAAATCTCTGCGCTCCGCGTCGCCGCGTCCGAGGCCAGTCGCTGCATCCTATCAATTGGCGCGATGGAGTGAAGAGTAGGGACCGCGGTCTCCGCCAAAAAGATCTTGTCACTCAGCCACTAGTCACTTCTCACCAACCTCCACAAGCAAGCAGAAACCTTGCGGTGCAGTGCATCGCAGAATGCCCGTCTGCGCATCCGTTTTCGCGCCCCCCAAGGACAACCCTGGCCGATCAGCGAGATCCTGTGCTAGTAGTACGACAACTCGAGCTTCGCTAGCACCTCGGCCCATCTGCAAGCTGCGGCTGCTGCAGGACGACGCCGTGTGCGCGTTGCAGAGCCGTTGCGACGTACATTGAGCCATTGCAGCGTCCATTAACGGAACCTTTTTTTCCCCTCCTCTCCAAGAGCGTCAACACTTCCTTCACTAACGTAAACCCGGGATCCGTCACCTTTTTGATCCCAGCCCGCTACCCAAACCACTGGTTGTGGGCGATACATGGGAATAGCAACAGGGAACTGGGATCTGGTTTTAGGGTTCTTGTCCCGAATGTCGACATTCCGTTCGGCAAACAGAATCGACCAGCCACTTGCCATCGTCTCCCAGCCCCGATCAGCCCGTTGGTTTCTCTCTCGATATTCAAGCGTTGACTCATCGTTCCCTGCCCGAAGGGTTGGGCATGGTTGCTTCTCCGTGTCCCGCTTTTCCGTCCAGTCGTGCCTGGTAGGCGACTCATATCCCACGTACTCCCAGGTTGGCGGTGAAGCTCCTTTCGACTCCTCCCCCGACCTGCATTACCTGATTCGGACCCCTTGCTGCTTGATAGATTTCCCTGGGTTGCTGAGCCTATAAACGGATTGGTTGCTTTTGGTCTTGCACAGGGAGGAACGGCAAGGGAGCCACTCGTCTGGATTATGGACCGAGTATTCTGAAACAGAGCTTGTTGCTGGGCCGCATACGCAAACACGCGGGTAGTAGGTCCCGAAATGAAACACCCTTGATTCATCGACACTCACGAGCTGTAGTTATGAGAGATGACAGCGATTCTTACACGCCCGGAGAGGAGGGAGATATCCACTAGTCATACGATTGAGACTATACGACGTCACGGGCACACCTTACCCCTTCGTCCTGAGGTGAGGCGGTCGACGACGTGCTATAATTACAGATTGCGGAAAGGTTATACGGAAAAGTTCGGTGCTTGGCGTGACAGCTGCCGGATGCTGATCCCGCCTTTTTTTCGACCTTGTCGCGGTAGCCGTGGGTTTCGGGAGGGGAGTGAGGAGGAGCCAGACGGTTGCGTTTTCAGACGACAAGACGTCCAACCGTTCGGTCTGATGTGTCATAGGGGGTGTGAGAAAGTCGGTGACAAGATGGGTTTGATTCCATTTACGGGAGAGGCCGAGGGGCGTTGACGAGGGCCTCGCGGTCAGAGATGACTGATCTATTCCAGACTTGCCTGACCCCTCGTTCTCAAACATGGACGAACTCTAGTTATGCGGATGTATCTCTGGGAATTTCTTGGTCTACAGGGGGTAGGAAAAGAGTTTGCCACACGTGTAGGACTGGTTCGGCGCGCTACCCGTGCGCTCACTGTTGGTTCGAGGCGACGAACTCTCGCTCCCCGTGGTCGACCGTCGGATACCTGGCCTTGTTCGGGCGAGGCACGGCAAGCTCGGTTGTCATTGTGTCACGTTCCCCAAGGGGTGCTTGTCGACGGGAGAGGCGGGGTTGTCTATAACGTCTGAACGGGAGATGGCCGTGTTCCGTGGAGGCTTCAATTTGCGGCTTCAAGTCCAGCTCCGACTCCTTACCCCGCCCTCCCCCTTTCCCCCCTATTTCTTACAGGCCTACACTCTGGGATGAGAGCGGGAGTTCGTACTTGGTGGCTGTTGTACGGCCTGAAGATGGGAGAAATGAAGTGTTTGTTCCTCGGGCACCCGCCGGAGACATGGGCGTTTCCTCCGATCATTAGGCTTTCCCAGCATTGAGGAACATACTCGGGATGGAGTTCTCGCTCCGGACTTCCCTCACTGTCCGTCTTCTCCTCAAACTCGGATCATTCTATGTGAACTTTGGTGACTCAAAGTGCCATCCTTCAACAACCATACAGGCTACAGAGCCTCGAACACCATTCTCTTTCTTTGCCCAAAAAAGCTGTGACACACCATAAGCTTAGACTCTCGCTGTGATAAGTCGGTTATACTGATTGCCGTCTGTGTCCGTCTGTGTCTGTGTGGCGAGGGTTTCCGCCGGGGATATGTCCCATCTTTTTTTCCCCCGCCCGAACGTCAAGAAGCCGCTTCGACGACGCCTGGCATTAGAGAGACCTACGTCCAGTCTTGATCGCTCCCAAGAAGGCACGTCACTGGGACCTTGATCACGGAGCCCGGAGTTTCAAGTTGTTGCCGCCGCCTGCGTGTACGCCAAAGACCGGTCCTCTCTGGCTTACCGCAAAGTCGTGCGGCGTGTAATTACCGTCTCTAAATGAGCGGTGACATTTTGGCGGCCAGTACCGTATCGAGTAAAACACCTCATCGCCTGAGCCGTGAAGACGTTTCATGACATTTTGAGTAGAGAGTGTGGTCAGCAATGCGTGGTTAAGCAGGCGGGCACCCCGTGAGCTTTTGATCTCGAACGACGTCCGCGGCTGGTGGCTCTCTCGGCTCAGGGGGGGGGGTCTTGCTCCTGGGAGCTATAGCCCAGCTCAATGGAGGGGGTTCTCTCATGTTCTCCACGCGTACATGCCCGTCTTGGGAAACAAAATATGGCAACCGAACCTCAAGGCGTCCCCACGTCGCCTCCTCTCTCTCTCTCTCTCTCTCTCTCGGACCCTCGACATATTGGATCATGGGGCTGTGATGCAGAGCGCGGCTCGCAGGCAAGGCCCGATGCGGGCAGCCGTTCGGGTTATTCCACAGACTGTTTGCATGGCTTGTCACGGCTGCTTTTTGAGACTAGAGTTGTAGTTTGTTTTCCCGGTTTGATCTTCACGAGGGATGGATAGCATCCAGGCAGCCCGGTCTTCTCGAGATTTCTCGGTCAAGAGCCCCCAGCTGTAAGCCTTGTTCATGCTCGGGCCTCGGAATCACCGGGAGGCTTTTCTGGCTTGATGGATTATGCCAGACCACACAGGAGTGCTTCGGATGTTGCTTGGGAATCTCCATAGTCCTCTCTCTCTCTCTCTCTCTCTCTCTCTCTCTCTCGTTGAGACTCAGGACAAATGTTGATTGCTTACAGTTCGAAGCACAAGCAAATTTAAAGCCTAGAAGTTCCCATCTCCTTCATTAACTAGACAGCATACAATCACGCAACGTCCTTACAATGAAGTCTGTTCAAGGGTGAAACTGGCCAACTTCCAGGCCTTTTTTTCTCTATTTTATTTTTTTGTTTTTTTGCCGTCATTGGATCCATGTCATGGCCACTCCTAGTTCAAGACGAAGCCATGTCGGCTGTACGAGCCAAGAAGTCCCAATGATGATGCTGTTGCGAGCTCTCCCTTGGTGCACCTACCTATCCAGGCACTTGACCCCGATGACTTTGGCGCCTGCCCGCTGCAGACGCTGCTTCGACTGGTTCCATCTGTGTCGTAACAAGGGAATCTGGGACGCCCGCGAGCTCGATCGGTCTCGAACGTCCCCTGGATCGATTCTCGGACGGGGTTCGCTCCTCGACCTCCTGCCTAGCGACGATAGCTTTCTCATGCACCTGCGATCTCATCGGGGCTGTGAGGGACTGCAGCGGGGGGGGGGGGGGGATCGGGTGCTCAGGTGCTTCGTCACTCCAGGGTCTCAACTACGGGGTCAAATTATGGCACTTCCGAGGGTGGTTGGCGCCATGCAGGAATCGAACGATGCCGCGCATCATCCGTAGGGAAAGCTCCTCCTTGATGTATTGATTCGCGGAGGCGTCCATGACCGCGCCGGGTCGAAGCGCATCTTCAGAGGCATCGGGTCTCGGGTCTTCCAGCCTAGGCGCGGCGCGTTGACGAAGGAGCCGGTCGGGGATGCGGCAGAAGATGGCCAGCGGTAGGTTGACGACCGGCGCCGGTGGTCTTTCAAGGTCTGCGGTGGAGAGTCGCCCGCTGCTATGCACGCATATTTTGCCGAGATGCCGGAGCCGTCCGGAGGTGTGCGGGGCTGAGATTGGCGGGAGTTGAGGGGACGGGGGCCACGGCTTCCCCGTCCCGCACCGCCAGAACGCAGAGGCCTCGGCCGACGGGTTAAGCTTAATCTGACTCGGGTGCTCGGCCAGTTGCTACTTAATACCGGCACCACAGTGCGGTGATTGAAAAGCGAGACACCAAAGGGCAGCGATCCTTCAGATAGATGGCTGAGGGGTTATAGATGAATGACTCAATATTTTCTCCATGAGCCCCCATCACACCCTTCCTACACCGATCCGAGTTTTTGATATCTGTCATGTAGCCACCTTCCTATTGCCGCAGGTCGTTTGCATTAGCCCAGAGGCAATGTTTCCCAACCGGACAGGACAGACGATGCTGGACACCCGTGCGGGCGGGCGGGCGGGCCGTGTTGTTGATCCCTAGCCACCTTCCGTTTCTGGCTATGATGAGGTGGTTGATGTGGTCCCCCGTGGGCCAGTTTGTACGGAATGCTGGCGGAAACTTGAACTACTACCAATTATCATACCTATCCGCACCCACCCACCTACCGACCTATCTACCTACCTATCTACCTACCTGATGTACGAATGGGCCTTCCCGATTGCTTATCACCCGCCGGGGTGACAAAAACAAACAAGATGGCCGCCGCTTTCTCTGATTATTACCTACTAGTAATATGGCAGCCGGCCATCTTTTTTGTCACCCGAGTGCCTATCATCATCATCATTTCCCATCCCGGCCAACAGTCGTTCGCCGCCCGGCCTGTTGATGGAGCTGAATAGATGAAGCCCGCCCCTCCCTGGTCACCGGGGTCGATGTGACGCCGATCAATTCTTGCCATGTCGCACTTCATCGGCAGCCAGTAGCTCTCGACTCATGTTCGCCAAGTCTCTTGAAAAGGTGGCGGCCCCCCGCGCGAGGCAGTCGTCCTGTGTCGTGAAGCCTCAGCGGATTCTTGCCCCCTTTCCTTCCCCTCGAACAGCGTCTCTGCCACCATGAAGGTCTCACTCGCTCTGCTTGGCTGCCTGGCCGCGGCGGCTCGAGCCCATTTCGCCTTCCTGCCCATCCAGCCTCCCCTCGAGGCCGAGGATGGGGACGCACTTGTCTCTAAGCGCGAGGTCGGCACCTTCGAGCAGCTCATCGATCACTCCGCCCCCGAGCTGGGCACCTTTGAACAGCGGTTCTGGTGGAACACCACCTTCTGGCGGGGGCCTGGTTCTCCGGTACGAGCAACATCTCTTGGACAGGCCGAATTAGGCATGACAGCTAACCGGCCATAGATCGTCCTCTTCACCCCTGGTGAAGTTGCTGCAGAGGGGTACACTGGGTACCTAACAGACCGCGCCCTCACGGGTGCTATTGCCAAGGAGATTGGTGGTGCCGTGGTTATGATTGAGCGTACGTAGAAGAGGCCGCGCCTACACCTCCAGAGTCTGTGAGGACTGACGCCGTGTAGACCGCAATTGGGGCAGCTCTCTGCCGTACGCCCTCCAGGATACCAAGAACCTCCAGCAGCACACCCTGTCAAATGCCGTCTTCGATCTCGTTCATTTCGCCCGCAATGCCACGCTACCCTTTGACGCTGATGGCAGCAGTAACGCCCCCCAGGCTGTAAGCGCCTTATCCCTGACCTCTCATCCAAAGCCCGTGTGATACCTGCTGACGCCAGACTCTCCAGCCTTGGGTGTTTACTGGTGGCTCCTACTCCGGTTACTTGTCTGCTGCTATTGCTAAGCTGGCCCCGGGGACGTTCTGGGCGTATCACGCCAGCAGCGCGCCCATTGAGGCCGTGTATGACTACTGGTCTTACTTCCTCCCGATCCAGGAGGGCATGCCCAAGAACTGCAGCCGGGACCTTGAACGTGTCATTGACTACGTTGACACTGTTCTGACCAAGGGCACCAGCGATGACACCCACGCCCTTAAGAAGAAGTTTGGCATGCAAGACGTCCTCCATGATGATGACTTTGCTAGGTAAGTTGGTGCCTTTATAAATCAAAGGCTTCTACTGACGCGGCGCAGCGCCCTTATGTCGCCCCTGGGCTATTGGCAATCCATCCAGCAGTACTCGGGCTACTCGGATTTCTACGCAATGTGCGACACGGTCGAGGGTGTCACCGGTAACGCCACGACCCGTAACTCGACGGCCCCTGGCCCGGACGGCGTCGGCCTCACCAAGGCCCTTGACAACTTCGCCGCGTGGTGGCGCGCCGAGATGATTACGGGCGGTAGGCAAACATCCTTTACAACCCCGCTTATATAACGCAGACTGTGAAGCTTACTGTGATGTCTAGTTTGTGCGTCTTATGGATATGAGGATTGGCAGGATCCGTCGAGCACGGCCTGCTGGGACACATACAACGCAACGAGCCCGGGCTATACGGATTGGACCGCCGACAACGCCTTCGGCCGCTCTTGGTACTGGCTCTTGTGTAACGAGCCCTACTTCTACTGGCAGGTGTAGGTTAACCAGTTCCCCCGTCTAGATCCCCACCACCCGATGCTAACAATAGCTATAGTGGTGCTCCCAAGGACCGCCCGACCATCGTCTCGCGCCTCGTCACGCCCGAGTACTTCCAGCGCCAGTGCAGTCTCTTCTTCCCACAGCAGGGCGAGTACACATTCGCCTCTAACAAAGGCAAGACGGCAGATGATTTGAACAGCCAGACTGGCGGATGGTCGTTCACCAACACCACCCGGCTGATCTGGTCGAACGGGTAAGTCCCCCCCCCCCCCCCCCCCCCCCCCCCCC
>MU846047.1:66256-85093 GCA_030867225.1 Colletotrichum caudatum
CCCCCCCCCCAAAAGGCCACTGTCAGCACGCGCACTCGGTCTCTGACTCGATGCTGATGTTTGATCAACAGCGAGTTCGACCCTTGGCGCTCCGCCTCCGTGTCCAGCGAGCTCCGCCCCGGCGGCCCCCTCCAGTCTCGCCCTGGCGCGCCGGTGGAACTGATCCCTGGTTCGCGCCACTGCAACGACATGCTTATCAAAAACGCCGATGCCAACGCCGATGTAAAGGCCGCCGTCACCGCCGAGGTCGCCCAGCTCAAGACATGGGTCGATGAGTTCTACGCCGGCAAGGCGAAGACACGTCGTGTCACGGCGAAGTCGGGTCGGGCCTGGCGCTGAGTGGGCCTGGTGTAGGCACGCACGCCTAGTTGTGCTTGGCGGTGGCTGTTGATGTTTGGTTGTGTCTATCTGTTCTAATATTGGCTGACCGCTGAGCCTTGCCTCGCCGTCCATTGACGGCTATTCACTAAGCTGCCTAGGAACTGTCACGTCAGTGCGATAGTTTCATAATAACTAATTAGGCGCTGTATTTCGATTACAATATATATATATATATGAACAAGATATATAGTACAAGAAATGCCTTGGAGGTAAAGTCTGGATACAATCTATGGTTCTCGTTGTGGTGGCGTCCTCAAAGACGAGCAAAGGCTTCCCTAAAGCGCTTTTGCACCTCTTGAAAACTCGGTGATTGTGACAGGGCTCCGTCTTCGTCCCTTTCTTCTTGATCGCTCAGTGGCATTGACCTACCACAGAGCAAACTGCCCCCTGGCTCACTTCCCCTAGCCGTTGGACGGAAAGTGTGAAAGGCATTGTGTTGCGGGTAGAGCTCTCGAGCTGTAAGCGGAAGGCGAGGAAGATACGAGGAGCATCGAATTCGGGGACGGCGCCGTCCACGGTGGCTAGATTTGGGGAGGATCGGGTTGGGCCTCTGTCAAACCCACATTCGGAATGTCCGCTCGGTGGTGCCAGTCGAAGTCGGAGATCCCCCCCCGGACCAAAAACGTCCAGGCCGCTCTGTGCACGACGCCGACGGTATAAACGAGGCCTAGGCAACCTCTGAGACGACACACCGGGACTCGGCTCTGCTATCAAGGGTTCTCGGAACTACTTGGACTTCGCCCGCCAGCCAAGGCTCGCCAGGTTCACAAGCCCGTCCTCGAAACCACACCACTCGACCTTTGATCGCACCGTCCGGGGACGTTGGGATCGAAGAACCAAAGGCCAGGTGCCTCGAGCTGATATATCGTAATTACCAAGCTGGATATCGCCTCCTGGGGGGGGGGGGGGGGGGCAATGAAAGAAATCGCCAAACTTGGCAGCCCAAGCCGCAAGCCCGCGAGAACCTGCCCGCATATACACCGATCTGCGTGCGGGACATGCATATATATATATGTGTGTGTGTGTGTGTAGGCGCGTCTGCCGCCAACAACAAGTCGCTTCTTTCGGATAGCTAGGTTTTCTTTTTCTTTTCTTTTCTTCACCTCGGATTTCCCCGATGCTTTCCCGCCTGCGTCTCTTTTTATTCCCATGCAGCTGCAGCTCCCGCCCCCGTGCGGGGAGGGAGGGGGGGGGTGATGTAGTCGGGCGGAGCACATCGAAGCCCCTCATTCCCGCAGATCATGCCATGAGAGGGGAAAGGCGGGAGGGGGGCGGGGGCGGGATATCGTAGCTCTCCCAGGGCGATATAGTGGCGGGACCACGCAACCTTGCGACAAGCCCCCTTTTGCGTTTCCGGAAGAGTGCAAACTTCGGCACAAGTACTCAGTTTCTGTCATTGAAAGCTCTGCATCTGGCTGCCAGGCGCCAAAGCAAAAAAAGGATTGCGGTATTGAATCGAACAGGAAAACCCTCGACCGAGAAACATCCCGCGCCAGGATGTCCGATTTCCCCAAGCTCATCCCGGCCTTCACGGTCCAAGTGCGTGCCCCCTCTTTACCGTCCAGACCACCCCGATTCGAAGCAAAACCCCATTGCTCCCGTTGCCGAGCGTCCCAGCTCTCATCTCCGATGTGCAGAGCTCCGGCGACGCTGCCGAGAGAGGCCCTTCACTTCCCGATCTGACCTTCATCCTCCCCCCTCCCCCCACCCCCAGATCCATCTCGACGCCCCCACCCAAATCGGCGTCGTCGCCGTCGGCAGCTCCCAGTTCCACGCGGCCTTTCTTCCGAACACGGGCCTCCTCCGGTCGGAGCCCGACTACCCGATCAAGGTCGACGCCGTCTTCGTCCACGGAGCGGACTACATCCGCGGCGACCCGGATGGGCGCCACGTCCGGCTCGAGGTGTCGAGCGTCCTCAAGGACAAGCCGACGGGCGCGGCGATCCGCTTCGACTACACGGGGACCATTGACGTCACCGGGCCGGCCGGGGCGGTCCTGAACGGGTCGCCCGGGGCCAAGACGACCGGTTTCGGCGATGCCTGTGAGTTGCCCTTCCTCCTCCTCCTCACCCCCCCCCCCTGTTACAGAAAGGCAAACGACCGTTGAATGGCCGGGTACTGACCGCGTACAATAGTCACGCAGGCCAAGTTCGAGACGGCACACGAGGCGCTCAGAGAAATCCAGAACAAGGTATACGTCGGGTCCGGACGGTTCGTTGTCGAGGAAGGGAGGCCGGTCGTGGTCGAATACAAGATCAGCGAGGTGGCGGCCTAGAACATCACACACGTCACTTGGAATCGAGTGTAAAAATAAATAAAAAAACCACACCGTCTTCTGTCAACTGCGATACTTCTTTTCGTCTACCACGCCCGCGCGTTTCATCCCCCCCCCATGGCTCCCCTACCCAGAAGCACTCATGAGAGACGTTCTCCATCCCGTTTGCCCGTGTCTGAGACTCTTGAGACTTTGTGTGCCTAGCCGTAGTAGCAAACCCGAAACTCCAACATGCAGCCCCTTTCCCCTTCTCAGCTGCTGCAAATGCAATGCACGCGTGGTTGTGTTTAAATTCTTTTCTTCTTTTCTTGTTGTCTTGATCTTGGACACCGTGCTTCTATCCATTTCAACGAATTCAAGGACATCGACGGCGAGGGCATGCGCAAGCCGAACGACTGGCGTACCTCCGTAATTCAGAGTCCAGTCTCAGGTCTCCAGGAGATAGGAGTACTCCAGAACCCGTAAAGCAACGCCGTATTCCACTTCGATTCTGCCAGCCGTGCTGTCATGTTTGTGCAAACATTTAGGAAACACCAGCCAGCTGCATCAGGCGCTCGCCAGCCCTGAGGTTGGCGTATTCGTAGGCCTTCGACTCGGGAGGGAAGGTGCCGTTGGCGGCCCAAAGGTCGATCAAAGGCTGCATGGGCTCCAGCTCATGGGGCTTGAGCATGTCAAGGGCCGTAGCGGTCAGGATGAAGTGGCTGAAGCAGCTGTTGAGCGATTTCTCGAGGTTCAGGTGGTAGAAGGGCTCGACAAAGTGTGCCCAATAGAGGTGAGAGTAGACGCGGAACATCTGGCGGAAGATGGTCTGGCAGACGTCGATGAAGTTCTGGGGGAAGCCGGATCGCTTGCCGATCCAGTCGGGCTCGCCAGGGTTCGTGAGCTGCGAGAGAGGCGTCGTGGTGATGGCCGGGTTGTGTGCATAGGAGACGCCCGAGGGGTCGGTCGGGAAGATGTTGGTGTCGTCAATCTTGCCCGAGATCCATCTCTGCATAAGAGTCATGTATTCGAAGGCAGGAAGCTCGACCGGTTCCCGGCGGCTGTTGAGCCACGTGAAGGAGTGGTTCCTGGACGATGTCAGACCACAACGAACCAGGGAGAAGGTCTTTTGGCAACTTACGCTCCGGCGGACATTCGGGGGCAGGTGGTCGCGTTGCAGATGGTCGAGCCATCCTCCTCCTTCTCGTGGAGAACACGAACAAAGTTCCAGAGGTTTCTGTAGTGCTCAACGACTGCGTATGGTTAGTAGAAAGCACAAGCAAGCATAGAACCGTTACCTACCCTGATGAGCGATCCACTCGCCCTGCTCGACCGTCTTGGGTCTCGCGCTTAGGGTCATAAAGTTACCCTTGACGATGTGCTTGCCATAGTTGGAGTTGAGCCAGATAGGCATGGGTCGAGGCAGGTGATAGGAGTTGAGGATACTGTCTCCATCGGTCAAGCTGCCCTGGTCATCCATGCCAATGGAGTGAGCGAGAGAGGGAGAGTTGGGCAAGGGCGGGACTTTGGGAGCGTTGTTGGTGGACGGCTGGCTTCCGTGGGAAACGGTCGGTGACGTAGGCTGCTGACCGGCGGTGGAAGATGTAGGGGATTTGTTTGAGCCAGGCGGTTTGGCGGCTTGTCCCCGGAAGCGGGCGTTGCTATTCACAGATGACCGATTAGCTGAGGAACCCTGAGGCCATAACGAAACTCCTAGGCACAGAAAGGAGTTCAACATCATGGTAGTAGCGACCACTAGGCCGGCCACTGGGAGGTATCGGGAGTCAAGGGTTTCCACCCCGTCCATGTCAACAAAACTTGACCCAAGCTAGTACGCAAGGCCTGTAGGCCCAAGGGCTTGTGTTGGCAATCAAGGGATGTGTGAGACCCAACCAGGCCACAAGGTTTCTGAGAGAGCGAAATGACTGGCGAGATTGTGTACAGTGAAATAATTCAAGGAGTCTTGAGGTCTGCAAACCAGGCAACGGCAAGGTAACACAGCATTGCTGCGTTTTGCCAGGAAAGACGAGGTGGTTGGTTCTAGCGAGAAACTGGACAACAAGCACAATGAAAGAGAAAGACTGGTTCTGCATGCAGTCCCTCTGGGGTAAGGTCGGTGGTGCCGGATATTGTCAGGTAGAGCAAGCGCCCTCCTCTTGATTGCTGTTTTCTTTGGGAAAGTCGACAAAGCCCGAACCGACTGCTGTGGCTATCCAATCCAGGGACTCCATCGCGGCCCTGGCGAGCGACAGATTCCGTCCTCTTTGTGGCAGTCCAATATCCAGGAGAGAGCTCACCACCCCCACCCATTAGTTGTGGCAACTGTATGTAGTGGTTTGCTTCGATGGCTAGCGAATTGCTGACTTTGCCATATGTGGCGGGTCAAGCCAGGAGCAGCTCGATACCGGTCCCGTAGCTGGTGCTTGAGACGTGGAGGCTGTGGTCTTGTGTGTTTGTCTGGTGGTGATCGTCGTTGGTGACAGTCCCATTTTGTTGCCACCTTGCCCTTTCCCCTCCCT
Source organism: Colletotrichum caudatum (assembly GCA_030867225.1). Taxonomy (NCBI): domain Eukaryota; kingdom Fungi; phylum Ascomycota; class Sordariomycetes; order Glomerellales; family Glomerellaceae; genus Colletotrichum; species Colletotrichum caudatum. The sequence continues at coordinate 71,411 of MU846047.1, forward strand.
AACTGGGCAACACTGAAGCATTGACACAGTCGGCGGCTGCAATGCTGAGTTGCAATGATTGCATCCGGGAGGTTCGAAACAGGTGTCCGTAAGGGATACACTCGTTTCCGTACTTGGATCGGATAGCATAGTAGCCAAGGCTGTGGACAGCTGAGATGGCCGACCTGGCTATAACGAGAGGAAGGTAGGGCCACCGGCTCAAACGAGAGGTGTCACCGAACCCTCCAAAATCCGACGCTGTCTCCGTAATCCATGCTTTGGCAATGCCCTCAAAAGTGACAATGCACCCCCCATGTCTCAGCGGTGACCGGGACGCAGTGCATGAACCAAAAGAAGGAACGGGATGGCTGCGGCACTAGCCGACTGACCGACTTCACAGCTATCTGCTATGCAGCCAGCATGAAGATCAGGTTCCTCATCTTTCCATCATGTAAAGAACAATGGCGGTGAGAGAGAACACAAACAAGAAGAAACAGTTCGCACAATGAAATGTGGCAAGAAAAATAATGAAAGCAACTCACATTCCTGAGAAGAGGTTCGACATGGCAGGAGGAGGTACCCGCGGGTGAGGGGGAATTGGCGGGGGTTATAAGGTTGAGGCGACCGGCGCGCCTCCTGGCAGGACTTAAAGAGGCTGGACTATTGGGTTTCAGCTCTGCTGAGTCCGTCTCTTGGGTTGAGAAGCGAAAAATGCCCGGATATCAGTCCAGGAGAGAGGGTTAAGCTGAAAAGGGGCGATTGAAGGTGAGCTTCTTCAGACTACGTTCGCTCCTACATCCTCGAGGAGTAGCGGCATAAGAGGCGCTAGACTCGAAGCGTCACATTAAGCGAGAGCACAGGCCTTCACCTCCACAGCCTTGGGTACCAATCGCCCGTCGTCCTGTCCCTATTGGACTCACGCTGGACGGAAAGAAGGGGTCTGACTTCCTTCAGCCTCGTGTGGGCATACGGGGCGGGGGGGTTGGGATATTGGCGGTGTGTTTTGCATCGTCGTTGAACTCAAGATATTTCAAAGAATGGATGGCCGAACCATTTATATTGCTCCACTAATCCAGCCAAAGTGTCGTTCGTAGCTTGAGCCCCCTTGCTGATTGCCTTTCGGCATTACCTGGTTAATATCCTTTTGGGCGGCTCCGTGTCGCTGAGAGGTGTGGCGGTGCGCACCAGCCTCATTCAGCTCAAATCGACAACTGGTGGGTCGGAATTTTGAGGCTGGGATTGTTCAAGCCTCGCTCTTGACCTCCCTCAGGACAAAGAAGCTAAGCTGCCAACCACGTCTGACTGGTAGGTCTTAGCCGGCAGTTCAGTACCCAAGACACCCAATCCGCCCTCGAGCATCTCAATCGCCATCATGTCTGATTCGGAAGAATTGGTCGAGCTTCCCGAAGAGGAGGATGATCTCTTTGGCGACGAGCCAGCGGACGAGGTCCTGGAGGACCGCAGTCGCGCTGGCAGCGAACGCGACGACGCGGCATCCGACCAGGACGCGGGCGATGGCTACGGCCGAGATGACGAGGCGCCGGCGTCAACAGACTACGAGACCAAAGTCATCGAGGCCGTTGAGATGCAACGCCACCGCATCCCCAAGGCGAAGGATCAGAGAGTGAGTCGACACGGCGGTCCAAGTCGGCCGCGACGTGCACTGATGATGATGGCCAGTTGCGATCTCTCCGCGTTCCCAAGTTCATGAGAATTGTCCCTACGCTTTTCGATCCCGACACATTCGAGCCTACTGAGCAAGACATCGAGGACGCCAAAGCCGAGGTGCCTAGGGCCGACATCCGCGTCCGAAGACAGGGAAACAAGCTGCAAAGCAACGCTATGATTCACAGATGGAGCGACGGTTCTGTGACAATGACCGTCGGCGACGAGCACTTTGAAGTGACGACCAAGGCATTGGCGCCTGGCCCAGACCAGCCATACTCCGAACTCCAAGACGGACACTACTACGCCGCTGCCGCCGAGTACTCGAGCAACTTCCTCATGTTCGTGGGGCATGTCACGGATCAGTATATTGTCCGACCCGGGAAGGAGGTTGCCGACGACGCCCTGATTGCTCTTGCGGAGCGCATGGCGACGATATCACAAAAGCCGCAGGAGAAGGACATGATCATCAACACGATCCAGGATCCCGAGCTGCGCAAACGACAGGCAGAACAAGCAGAAAAGGAGCGCATGAAGATGCAAAGACGCCGCGAGACGCAGACTGCCCGGATGGATGCCAGCCGTGGATTTGGCCGCAGCGGAGGCCTGTCCATCGGCGACCTCGAAGGCGGGCGGCGCGCTGGTGGATCGCGGAAGAGAGGCATGCCTGGCGCACCGAAGCAAAAGAGAAGGCGTCCCGAGTATGACTCTGACGACGACCTGCCTTCTGGCGCGCGCAGGCAGGACGATTACGACTTGGAGGACGACTTCATTGTCGCCAGTGACGAGGAGGTCAGCGAGGGAGATCAGGACGATGAAGAGGAGCTTCTGGACGACGAGGCACCGCGGTCTAAGAAGCGGCAGAGGAGGTCAGATGACGAGGACGCTGATGGAGACGATGATGACATGATGGAGCCGAGCGGTCGCGGAAGACGTCGCCATGTTGTCGAAGACGACGACTCGGAGTGAGGATATGACCGGCGTCCCACCTAGGTAGGCTAGCCCACTGATACAGAGGTTGCCGTCACCAACAACCACTGTAATATACCAGGCCTACTTTTCTTTTGCGCAAGCCGCGCGAGCGCGCCAGATGTTGTATCACAGGAACAACCGAAATGCGAGCAGTACAAGCAGTGCGGGTTTCGTGATGACTCGTCTCTCGGTTGCGAGGGGAAGACGCTAAGCTCCGCAGACCAGCAACCACATCGTGACATTGTATCCTGGGGGACTTGGCCGCATTGGGACTGGTGTCAGCAAACGGCAAGACACGTGCCGCAGCTGCCGTGCGTGCTTTGTCTCTCAGGGCCGTTGAAGGCCAGTTTGACTTTGTTGCGAGCGACTCATCGATATTGGTGTCCCGTCTGGAGCGAGCATACCAGTCTGTCATGAGATGAGGTAGTGTCCCTTTCAATAGCCGAGTGAAAGTACGTCCCAATGCTTAGTGAGTTGAAATGTATTCGTACTGGGCGCTATAGGTAGGCACTAAGGGCGTGGAAGACTTCTGGCCCAAATGGCACTTTCACATGTCGAAGCTAGTGCCAGGAATGGGACGGCACAGCCAAAGAGCTGAGGGAGCTGCCCCCCCCCCCCCCCCCCCCCCTCCAACTTGCCAGCTCGGTGGGAGGTACAGGTAGCACGGGTGTGTGGGGTGGGGGGGTCCCGTGGTCAATCTGGGCCATGGCAATGCCACAAAATGCACCTGGCAGATGCAGCAGCGGGAGCAATTCGGGGGAGGGGAAAGTGGTCCCGCCCTGCAGCCTGCCCCAGAATCTCCAGATCATCGGGCGGCAATCCCGAACACCGCTGCTCGTGCTGTGCAGTGCTGTGCTGCGCTGCGCTTCCTCTCTCTCCCGCTTGCTTGCCCTGAGCTTGGCCAAATCACGAACAGCTGCCCGGTACGGTGGTCGAGTCGAGTCGAGTCGAGTCAACAGATACCCGCTCCTACTTCGAATCCGACACAGAAGAGCACACAGGCTCCGAGTCGTACCGCACTATTGAAGACGCGCGCGCACGCACGCACACGACTCTCTCTCTTCCTCGTATCTTTCTCTTTTGCATCCCTCTCCCTATCTCCCCGCAGTGTCCATCATCCGCTCGTTTGTTCTCCCGCGATTCTTCTTGTTGTCGCCTGACCTCGACTCGCCTGTTGATACACCGTCTCCTCGCTGGTTCTGCCCGTCCGTTTACCCAACTCTCTGTCCCTCAGCACACCGTCAAAACTGGAATGCAAACACCCTTCTAGTTAGAGACAATACCCTCGCCTCGCTCCGCCGGCCCATTATGCCATAATGCCATGACCACCACACATCACCTGTCATTATCCTCGTTAGTATCGTTATTTCCCACCAGCTTGGGCTCCTCCATGGTCTTGACCAACATTATCGCCGTCGCGCAACCATGGGAGTAGTCGTTGCGCTCTGGCAAGTGGCCGTAGACGTGACGCACTTTTGGCGGCATGTACGTATATCCATGCAAATCTGTGCATTGCTCGCCGATGCACATTAGTCTGCCGACGGGCCATGACTCTGCTTATATCTCTATTTGTACGGGTTGCGGCTGACCTCGATGCCCATCTGCAGAAGCTCCACGACTGGTATACGCGCAAGACTCCCGTCGAACTGTGGCTCGAACTCTTCCGACATGCCGAAGCCTTCGAGGACTGGGAAGAGGCCGCCCTACATCTAGATAACTTGCTTGGACTGGACTTGTGGTGAGCAACTGCCTGTTGGTGTTCATGTCTGAGAACTACATGCTAATTTCTCCGCACCGCGACAGGAGGAATAACCCAACGTCCAAGTTCTACGACTACCGCCTGATCAACGAGCGCCTCAACTCCTTGATCACTGCGAGGGAGGATGGCAACCTTAATCAGCTGGTCAATCTGCTCCGCTCCGGTCTGATCCGAAACTTGGGCAACATCACTGCTCCTACCCTTTACAACCGGTCCTTCGCCGGCACAAAATACTTGATCGAAGAATACATCACACAGATCGCCGAAGCGGTGGAGGATATCACACATCTACCAACGTCACCGGGGTCCGATCCTTATGGATCCACCGTCGGGTTGACCAACCAAATGAAGTTGGATTTCATCCACGACACCAGACAAGCCTTTGGAAGAAGCACGCTTGTTCTTCAGGGTGGCGCTATATTCGGAGTGTGCCATCTCGGTGTCGTGAAAGCTCTGTTTCTCCGAGGTCTGCTCCCACGGATTATTACTGGAACCGCGACGGGCGCCCTCATAGCCGCTTTGGTAGCCATCCACACCGAGGAAGAGCTTCCCAACGTGCTCAAAGGGGATGGCATTGATTTGTCTGCGTTTTCCGGCAAGTTCAAGACCGAAAAGGGTCTACAAAAGGACCAATCCTACGCGACGAGGTGGAACACGCTCCTGAGGAGACTGAAGAGATTTACTCGTGAAGGCTACTTTCTCGACGTCAAGGTTTTGGAGGACTGCGTGAGAGCCAATGTCGGCGACTTGACGTTCGAGGAGGCGTACAACAGAAGCAAGAGGGTTTTAAACATCACTGTTGCTACGGCCGACCAAGGGGGCGTTCCGACACTGCTCAACTATCTGACGGCACCGAACGTGGTGAGTATCGTGCTTCTTGTTCGGCGTGAGGGGGAAAAGGACTGACACCAGCGAAAGCTCATATGGACAGCCGCAGTGGCTTCGAATGCCTCCACAGCCAGTTTTTACGGTCACCGCGAGACGACAGTGCTCTGTAAAGATGCGCACGGAAACATCGTACCTTGGGCGCCGGCGAATACGATCGACTTCCACCACTGGACACACGTTTCCTACTCAGAACGCGAGTCGCCACTCCTAAGGATCGCCGAGCTTTTCAATGTGAACCACTTCATTGTCAGCCAGGCCCGCCCCTACCTCATTCCCTTCTTACAGAGCGACATGCACGGCCCATCGCTCATGGAGACGCGTAACGCTACGACGTCGATCACGGCCTTTTTGGCCCGCATGGTAGGCTTGGAGATCAGGCACCGCTTACGCCAGCTTGATACGTTGCGTCTTCTCCCGGCAGGTATACGTCGATTCCTTGTTGACGAACAAGTGCCGGGGGCGTCCATGACGCTGGTTCCCGAGGTCTCAGCCGGCGACTTTGTACGCTTGCTCGAGACGCCGACAAGGGAGACGCTAGACTACTGGATCTCGAGGGGCGAGCGGAGCGTTTGGCCTGCCGTTGCCGCGCTTCGGATTCGCTGTGCCGTCGAGAACGAGCTGGACAGGTCATACCAGACCGTCCGCAGATTGAAGGCGGGTGGTCTCCGGAGGAAAGGTTCAACAGCGGCGGCAGCGTCATTGGACGACAGCAACAAAGAGCGAAGGGCGAGCAGCTTGGGAGGCGCATACTGATGGCACCGACCTGAAGCAGGCTGCACGCTACAGCTGGCGAACCCCATGCCAACTGGGGGCCAAACCCTGAGGTCTTGGGCATCAGCCCGATGCATGCAAATCCCACGTTGACGCTCGACGCGACTGGATCATCCATTCAAGGCGCACTGTAGCTCGGGAGGGGGGGGCTGGCTCATGTACAGATCCATGTCAGCCTCGTGGTGGGTCAGGGCGAGACGGACACGGCGGTCAACAAAGGGCGTGGCGTTTTGGGGTCCGAGGATGGTTACGCGGTGACGGGGAAGCGTGGGGAAGACGCACCGGTTGTCGATGACGGCCAAGGTGTTCTCGAAGACTGCCACTTTCAGGTTGTCGGTCAGGTTGCAGGCGACAGGCAGGGAGGCGGGCCCAAGCAGAATGCAGGAGGGCTCAGCCCGGCTAGGATGTAGAGAGATTCGTGTGCCTGTTAGCCTGCATGACGAAGGGAACGCATCCCAGCGACGAGTCGGATGACCTATACCTATAGACTAAATTCTGCACGTCAACCTTCCTTCTCCTGTTGCCATGACCGAATCTGGAGACCGACGGTGAACATGGATGGAATGCGTGAGCGCCAAAGGGGAGCCGTTGAGGGTTGAATGCCTTGCCGCGCCCCTTCCCCGCCCCCTTTTTGACGCGTGCACCCTCTCGGTGGACATGCATGCGCGCTCCTGCTTGTTAATCCCTCAAAGTCGTAGTTTTTCCCATTCGAAGCCCATCAGTTGGTCTTGTCAATAGTTCCGGGGATGTTGGATGGCGGTTCCGCGCCGCACCGGAGACTTGTTTGACCCCGGCACACACACACACACACACAGAGAGAGAGAGAGTGTGTGTGTGTATGTGTGTGTGTGTGTGTGTGTGTCACACCTGTCAGAAGCATAAGCACGAAATCATGGACAAGTCGGGTGGGAATGGGGACCGATGGGGAAGGAGGAAGAAGAATGCGGTGATGTGCTTGTCTTGGGCGGGCAGGTAAGAGGAGCCGGTGCAGGAGATCCGCACGCTAGAGAACTTCTCGAAGCCTTCTCGAAGCATTCGGGGGAAGGATGTTCGACCACGTCACTCGGCGGGCAGGCTATTGCCAGGATAGGGTATCGATAGGAGCTGCGGCGAGGCGGGGGCTGCTCGCTCGCACCTACAGAAAGTCCTAGGTGATTCTGCAATCTTGGGTTTGCTTGGCAAAACCGGCACAGCGGCCTCGGGGAGAATTGGATGACACAGAAAGGAAGTATTTCGCGCAGCAGTCACGAGGGGTCGGTGGATGGATGCACTGGTCTTGGTTCCCGCGCCGCACCGCTCACTGTTCCTCGATTGGTTGCACGTTGTGGGCGCCGGGGAATGGTTCCGGCGAGGGGCGCGGAAAGGTTGCGCAGTAGCATTCCGAGGCCAAGGGTCGGGTACAACGTCCGGTCGCTGTCTCTCCCCTTGTTCTCCAGAGTCGCCCGATATGTGTGACCAGAGGACCAAAGGTGAAGCGCTCGACACCCTTGCAACGGGTAGGACTACGTCGTACAGTCGTCCTGAAATGGCAAAAATGGAGAAATGGCCGGCGCCTACTAAGTAGGACTCAACGCCCGAGAATTGTGGTTCGGGAACTGGAGGTGACGTTCGGCGGAGGCCGCATTTGTGTTGATGCCGCCAGGTGACCTGGCATGCGTCGAAGATCGTTTCCTGTAGCAGCACACGCATCGTGCTCGGTCTGGCGCCAGAGGCTCCCGTCGCTTCACTGTCGGTGATGTTGTTCATCTTTTTGTGATGTTCTGGCCGCTACGGAGGGAGCTGAGTAGGTGGTTCGTCAGCTCGCGCACTCCACTGATTTGAAATTGTCGGAGTTGCCGGCAGCACGTATGCGCCGTATCGAGCCGGAGCTGCGGGGAAGTGGCACAGGAAGTATCCCTGCGCCAACTAGTCCTGGGCTCCAAATTGTAAGACCTGAGCAGCGAACAGCCAGTGCTTGGGTGGTTAGTTAGGGTTGGTAGGTATTGTCTTCTGCGCCGTGACGTCGGGCGGTCTGCATGTGCTGGCATTGCTGGGCTGACGCCGAGCCTTCTCGTGGACGCAGCACATTTAGGTATATCTCTCAAAGATCGGAGCATATGCCCGACTGAGGCCTCTGTAGGGAAACGGACGTGAACGGCACGTCAGGTGGCAGGTGGCAGGGGGCAGGGGGCTCAGATATCTTAGTCAAGAAGGGAGGCACAGGGGATTAGTCTGGCGGGATATGCAACGACAGAGGCGATGATCCACGTAGTTGACGGCGCGTTTCAGATCGACTGACAGCAGTAGCGTACCTATTCGGTGAGAGACAGACGACGTTCGTGATTCTTGGCGTTCGGCCATGGACCAGTGATGCCGTGGCAAATGCACTTAGTCGCAGACGACCGGAATTCTTTGGTGATCTATTGTTGTCAGGAGCAAGTGATTGGATCGAGAAACTCGCATCTCGGTGTGGAGATAACAAGAAATCAAGGTTTGATGGGATATGGATATTGGATTTGATAACACCAGCTGCGCTCGACGTGGTTGCATGCTTGGGCGGGCCATATTGCACCGCGGCTAATATCTCAAGCTCTCGAAAACAAAACCCGTGCGTGAGAGTGCCTGGCTGGAGCGGAAAAGGTCTGTGGTCCGACGACGTCCTCTTGAGCCTGGGCGGTGCATCCATCGGCGTCGACAAGCCGACAACGGCCGGGCTAGCCCTGAGCGAGACTGGACAAGACACGTCAACGTGGTTCTTCGGTGAGCAAACTCGGCAAGGGCACGCTCGTGTTGGCGATGGTTATCAAGGCCGTGCGCATTGCGGAGCGGGATCGGAGACCATCCGGAGTTGGGCGTGGCGCTTGACGAGCTAGTCTGTGTGCTTGCCGCATCCTCTAGTAAAGAGACGGAGACATGGGATGGCAGCGGACGAGCTGCACAGCATTGGGATGATGCCATCAACCGTCGTCAAGCAGGGCTGGCGGGTGTGCTCAACGGTCGATTGGGCGGCCAGTGTCCGTTCCGGTCCCCCGGAAATTTTGGTCCCCGGAATTTCCGATATGTATTTCGGCGTTGACTCGGACGGCCCAATACTTCTTTGTATAGACTAGCCGTTCATGCAGCTCTTCGGGTCTCCTCTCCAGTCGTGTCTCACCAGGGTCAAGACTGCGGAAGAATTGGTTCGTCCGGGGAGCAGGCAAACATGGCGAGGCGTCGGAAATGGCTCTGCTTGTCAGGGCGCAAAGGGAGGAATCGGCGCCAAACGTGCCGTTCCCCCGCCCTTTGGATGTGTGCGAGAAGGGGGGGAAAACGAGGCGCGCGAAGAGCAGTCAGTCGTGAGGTTACCCAGCTAGGTTAAGGCAGGTAGGCAGGTAGTGAAGGGTGGAAGTTGTCAAGACCCGAAGCCGATTTCGGATTCCATGCCTGTCTTAGAGCCACTGGGAAAGAGAGCAGCAGATCGATGCGGGATGGGATGGTGGGTTGGAGAGGAAAGAGAGACGTAGGTCCCTAGTAGTATCCGTACAGCGTGGGAAAGTACTGTGCTTGGACCCCACTCACTACTAACGCACACCCACATCCACTTCCACACCTACTACTACACCTACATACATGTCTAGGTGGGTAGCGAACCTCTCTCTGTCTCTGTCTCTGTCTCTGTCTCTGTCTGTCAGTTTCCTTGCTACTTTCTGGTCGTACCACCACCACCACCACCACCACCACCGCCGACATGCACGCATCTCCGAATTGGGCCCAGCCATGCCGTGTAGCTGCCGAGAAGTGGCAGCCATGATGTATGTGCCTGCATTGGGTTGGATGGTCATAAACAGGGGACCAGAAAGAGAGGGAAAAGAAGGAGGGGGAGGTGGTAGATGAGCGAGCAAGGAAACAATACCAATAAAAAGAAAAGAAATAATTGAATAAAAATGAGGAGAATAACACACTTTGGAGCAGGAAGAGCGTGGCTCTCGTGCTGTTCCCGTCCAGCTTGGCCGCTCAGCCTGGCCTTGGGTGCCGATGCGACACACCAAACATCCCGTACCTGGCGCAGTGCGTCTCCGTCAGCCGTGTATAAATCCCTCCGCCCCCCCGAAACCTCACATGCCTACCTCTCCCTCTCCCTCTCCCTCCTTCCTCGAAACAGAGTTATAAATCATCATTCAACATATAGCATATGCCCTTCTCGTCCTCTTGTCCTGTTCCCTTCTCTTCAGCCACTTGTACCGTGCTATTCTGGAACGAATAGCCTCGTGAAGTCTCTCTGGAACGAGAGGAACGAGAGGAACGAGTATATCCCGTCTCGCCCGTCACCACCATCGTCAGCTAGCTTCCTGACATCACTTCCCTTAATCCGACACCAAGTAGGCCGTGCCGAGGCCCTTTCAGATCCTCTTCTTCTTCAGCTTCCGGTGAGAAACACTTGTTCCTGGAGGAGTTGCTGGACACCCTGAGCGAGGGCTGACGTCGCTTCCATCAGCCAGCGTCACTCGACCGCCGGTCTCTCCCGTATAATACACGTCCTAATACCTGTTCGACCACGCAACAACACAGCACGCAGTCATGTCCAATCCCAGAGGCATCGAAACGCATCTCGACTTCCCCTTTGGCTCTGCAGAGTACCAGCCCGGCAAGTTTTCGCAGCAGCGGAGTCCCCAGTACAAAATCTCCAACGAGCCAGCATCCGCTCTCGCCGAGGGCCGCGGCGCTCCCCCAGATCTGGGCCAAGACGGCGACTTCGACATCATATCCCTCGGCGAGGCCGCCGCTTCGGGGCCGCCCTCGGAGGCCACCGGCTCCGACGACACCGTCATCGCCAGCGACGTCATGCGAGGGGCCGCTGGGACTCGGGCAGTCCTGGACTCTGCTCTGACCCAGAACAACATCCATCTCCACGATCGTGTGTGTCCACTCGGCACCATGCCCACATACCAATGGATATGGGGTCAGCCCTGCCCCGGTGGCTTCGACATCAAGGACACTTCGTCCAGAGAGAGCATGAAGGTCCACGTCTCCCACTCGCGCATAAGCCAGGCAACCGACAGCCTTGAGACAGAATACGGCGTCGTCAACCACCCTCACGAGTCTTTCATCGCCTTTGCTGGCCACTGGGCCGATGTCCCCGCCGGTCCTATGACGCTGGATGATGATGAATCCGATCCACTGAAGTGAAGGCTCTGTCTGCCCCGGCCTCTTCTTTTCGGTCGTCTCGTCTCGTCTCGTCTCGTCCATGGGGGGTTGGTTGTCGTTATAGCCGACTCTTCTTTCCCTTCTGGCGTCGGATTGTCGCCTGGCTTTCCACAATGACAAGGGTGGCCGGGAAGACAAGGAATGGGTCGACCATGAATTGGTTTTCTTTGGCTCAACAACTCATTTGTCAAATCCCCGGCCAGACCGTTCGCTCACACAAAGAATCGTGCTGTCATGAAGGAAGCGCCGAAAATCTCGTCGTGTTTTGGAATAGTCCATGTTGCTTGCTCGTTGTTGGTGGGCTTGTTTCTGGATCAGCTTGGTGCCATTCAAAGGATCAATCAAATACAACATGTTCATTTCCCGGGACAAAGAAGCCTTCTAGTCCACCCCTCCTCTCCTATACATACGCGTTGGTAGCGCACTGGTGTGTCGTTGGAATACCAACCATTAATCTTTGCTTCAGTCGCCGTCGTTGCATTTTGCCCTGTGACCGAGCTCAGTCCGCTTACCCTGACCGACCCCCCCTCCATCCCCATCGACCGGGGCCGATTCGGATCTTCTCCCCGCTAGGTAACACTCTAATTCTAATGAATCGCCTTTGATGCGGGGGAGTGCGCCCCCAAGAGCGGGACGGGCGTGGAGACGGCGTTGCATCGCATGGGACGAACTCTTCTCCCCCAGCACCGGCTCACGAATTTCTCCATGATGCCTTTGAATTTAGCCTGAACTCGGACCGCTTCCAATCCATTACCCAGCGTATCACCGCGCTGCCCATTTCCGTGTTGCCGGATGAGACCCTCGTCTCTGCCCACACACAGCGATCCGCTGCGTTGCCGTAATCCGCCCATGATACAGAGTATCGTATTGATGGAGAAATTGGCGCGCGATGCAAGGCACTCGCCCCGTACCTGCATGTCGTTATAAGGCCCGCGAGCCCCTTCTCTCACGGAGGACCAGCGTCGTGCTCTGCAGCCAGCATTCGCCTCCTCCGTAGCCTGTCGCGATGATCATCTCCCTCAAGACGGCCCTCGCGGCCTTGCTCCTCTCACCTCTGGCAGCACAGGCCCGCCCGCGATGTCCCACGCGGGACGAGAGGGAATGGGTCACCATCTGGGGGACCATGCCCCAGCTCTGTGAGCCAGCCAACCTGCCCCCGGCGCCCTTTGTGAGTCTCCCGTCTGGTGTACACCGACAACGCCTTTTGTTCTTTTCTCTCTCTCCCCCCCTCTCTCTTCCCCGCTCTCTCTCTCTCTCTTCTGTTGCGCAGCGGGCTGACAACCTCGTACAGAACGAGACGGGTCGCGTCTTCCGCGACGCGACGCTCCGCCAGACCCTCAAGGTCTCCCTCGCGGCCGCCACCCTCCGCCTGCAGATCAGCAACGCCTTCGGCGGCTCCGACCTGCCCGTCACCGCCGTCACCATCGCCCGCGCGGCCAACAACACGGCCGGCACGAGCGGCGTCGACGCCGACTCCCTCCAGGTCGTCACCTTCTCCGGCAGCGGCGGTTTCGTCGTCCCCAACGGCGCCATCGTCTTCTCGGACCCCATCGACCTCCCCGTCGCGGCGCAGTCCATCGTCTCCGTCACCATCTACCTCGCCGACGGGCAGGCGACCAACAGCGTGACGGCGCACCCGGGCAGCCGGACGACCTCGTTCCTCGTCGGCGGGGACCACGTCGCCGACCAGGACCTCGGCGCCGGCGCCACCCGGACGGACCACTGGTACCTCATCAGCTCCATCGAGGGCTGGGTGCCAAAGGGCGCGTCGGCCGTGGCCGTCGTGGGCGACTCCATCTCCGACGGACGCGGCTCGACGACGAACGCCAACGACCGCTGGCCCGACCGGCTGCTGGCGCGGCTGCAGGCGGAGCCGTCGACGCAGGCCATCGCCGTCGTCAACGAGGCCGCCGGCGGGAACCGCGTGCTGGCCGACGGCCTGGGCCCCAACGGCCTGGGCCCCAACGGCCTGGGCCGCGTCGACAGGGACGTCATCGCGCAGTCCGGGGTCCGGTACGCCATCGTCTTCATTGGCGTCAACGACATCGGCACGGCGGCCACGACGGCGGCGGCCCAGCGGGCCGTCGGCGACAGGCTCGTGGCGGCGTACGACCAGATCGTCACGCGGCTGCACCGCTTCGGCATCGCCGTCTTCGGGGCGACCATCACGCCGATGACGGGGGAGGGCCAGGCGTACGGGGACCCGGAGCGGGAGAGGACGAGGCAGCGGGTGAACGAGTGGATCCGCACCAGCGGCCGGTTCGACGGGCTCGTCGACTTTGACAAGGTCGTGAGGGACCCGGCGGCGCCGGAGAAGCTGCGGGCCGAGTACGACACGGGCGATCACCTACACCTCAACCCGGCCGGGTACGAGGCCATGGCCGCCGGCGTCGACCTGGCGCTGTTCGAGAAGTTCAAGGACGGGGTCTGGGGCATGACATAGAAGGGGGCGGCGGACGGGCGCGCCCTCCAGATCATTATGCGGG